>JAGDQP010010448.1:0-55790 GCA_022664845.1 Lepisma saccharinum | reverse complement strand
GATATTTTTGTTCCTTAGAGAAGGTACACACTTCACTTCTATTAGAGGTTTTCCTGTATCCTACAATTGATATTGAAAGTTACGTGATTAATACAATAGTAATTATTCATCATTTCGTAGCAAAGCTTGCCAATGTTTTATGTTAAAGATATGAAATAAAACATCTCAGTGTGGTTAACAATATATCTATTTCCGTTTAATATGATGCAGTGATTAGGGGCCCACTTTACACAAAATTATACATCCCGTCTTTAGAAGCTTCTCAGCTCATATGGGATAATAATCACACTTCACTCACTAAATTTGTTTATAAACAAACACACACACAAGGAATCTTTTAAAACCCTTTGAAATACTGCGAATAGAATTCGTCAAGAGAAACACTTTCTTCCCGCGAACGTTTACTGGGTCCTGGGTTCGAACTCGGTACGTTTGTGATCGCGACTTGAGGCGGCTGACCTCCCGATGGACGGTTGAAACGTTGCAGATCTTGAAGCACTGGATCGTAAGGCTGTCTACAGAGTATGGACGAGGAATTTCATCCTCCGGCAGACTTGGCTTCTTCAACATTTCGAACTTTAATCGACGCCGATTGTTCTTCTCAGCATCGATATTTAGAGTTAATTTTAACCCACTTGGAGGATTGGGTAATGGCCTCGCACTTGCATAAACATTCCTCGTTGGTAGCACTTTGAAAATTTGCCAACCAAGTCGGTAGTTGAAAAATGCAATATGTTTCTGATCGGACATTGCGAAAAAAAACTTAACTCGTCTCACGATAGCACGCACAAAACGACAACAGAATAACACACTCTCTTTTTCCGAAGAAATAGAATGTGCACCTCTTGAACACTTGACTCTGCACGGTGCCTATATGAAAAGAGTTTCTCCAAAACAATGTCTTTCAACGACACACTTGGTCATCGTTTAGAGTTCCGGCCACCTGTACGTAATACACAAAAGGTTTTGCACTCGTTTCCATGTAAAACGAATGCTTAGAAACATTGTCGCGCCTACCCGTCGCCTTGATTCCTTATTTGCTCTTTTTCGTTTCATTGTCCTCCGAACTGACCTGGACTCTTTACGAAAAGAGAAAGTAGCGACACACGTCGCACCGGGGTAGAACTCCCGACAAACATGGTCAGTTTCTTTTCCTTTTGTATTTATGACGGTCGCAACGCTCCTCTTTTTCTTCTTTTTTTTTTCTACGTTCTTCGCTGCTTTCCAATAAGCAGTGGAAAAATAGTGGAGAAAACCAGCTCTAAAAAAGAACAGAATATCTTGTCGCTAGTTCCCTGAATACATAATTAGATAATATGCAACTTTGCAGTGCAAAGGAACCTTGGTTCGAAGTCCTTTATCACTGGCGACATTTTATGTTGGCCGTTTTCTATCCGTGATCGGCCCAAGTTCGACAGCGCCATTTCTTGTTACGAGTGCCTTAGCTCTGCGTTTGGGGACACGTTCAACTTCAATTTGCCGGATAGATCAGTACGATGACTGATTAAAAAGACGGGCGCCACTTTTAATATTTTCCGCTTTGACTTAGTGAGAATAGGGAAATAACAGGCGGTTATTTAGAGAGAATTCCTATCCCTTAGGGGCTAGGCAACCCGCTAAGTACACCATAAAAATTACTAGTAAGGTAAACAAATTATACAAGAACTGACAGACAGACTCCCTTCAATCAGAAGCCTGCATCTCCTTATCCGACGCCACTTTACTTATTAGTCGTCATCGCGGAATTGGCTACAATTTTGGAAATGTCGCTCCAAGGCCATAGTCTCTTTTTTGTTGCCGCTTCGAATTTGATTGTCAGATCGGTGAACGAGAAGGCTTGATTGCGGCTGTAATAATATCTTCCTGGATGTCACAATGTCACAGGAAGATGGAAGGGTCCATTCGCTCCAAAAGTTACTACGAGCTAGGTACTATTCTAGTATTCATTCACACTAATTGCAACCCGGTTTGGCGTTTGTAGGCAGAGCTGCTTCTGCGTCCCATGTAGCACGTGTTCATAACTGCTATATCCTGAAGAAAGTTAAGAAGTTTATACGTTAGAGAACTTAGTAAGTTTACAAATCTAATATATACACATTGTACGCCGAGGGAATGAATGCTTGTCAGATCACTGTCCTCATCAGACATGTGTTCTTCCGAGAAATTGCTGTAACCATCCTCGCTACCACCACTCACACGTAGAACAGAGTTTTCAACAGTGTCTTCACACAATCCGTCCATTTTCCACATTTTATTCTCTTCCACCTCAATGACATGCCAAACGCAACCCTGCCACCGGTCTGCTGTAATCCTTGCAGTCGCCGTTTGCATAATAGTGCGAACATCGGCAATCTTCAAGGTTCCTTTTTTATCAGCCACGTTATCTTATATCTGATTCCAAATTAAGAATTGGATTCAGGGAGCAGTGGTACGGGGGAGTATGTAACACTGTGAGCTCAGCTTGCGCTGCGAGTTTATCGATCATATATTTATCGAACTTCGATTTTACGCTCTTCACAATATCCCAAAGTTCTCCCTTTAACATTTTGAAATGGTATTCGATACCTTTTGCGGACAGCCATTCGCAAATATTGCGTTTGATCCATGGTTTTGAGAGAATCTTCTCACATTTGACGCTATGATGTGGAGCATTATCCATCACAATTACGCTGTTTGGTTCTAATTTAGGCAAAATGCCAGTAAACCAGTTCTTAAACATTTCGCCATCCATCTCTTGGTGGTCATTTTTCGAAGAAATGGATTCAGATACATGAAGTCCACCCTCAATAAAACCACTGTCACTGCCAATGTGTATTAAAATAAATCTCTATCCTTTACCGGAGGGATTTTTTAAGCCAGTAGGTGGACCCGAAAGAAAAGCCTGTTTTTTTTCTTTTTATTGTACTGTCGTATCTTGCCAAACTTTTTCTACCGTGTGTCCAACATTTATCGACGGTACATTTTGGTAATATATTCTTTTACCCTGTTCCCTAAGCTTACGTACCTGGCACAGATACTTCCGACGGTGTAACACAATATCATCTCTATCCATTAGCACAGCATCACTGTTCCGACGGAGAAACTTAGAATTTAATCATTTCAACATTCTGTGCATAGATGATGATCTGAAATTTGGTAAGTCGGGATCATCATTAATGGCTTCCATAATTTTATCTACCATGGGCAGTGTATTGCGATAAAAAGAGAAAGATGCACTTTTTCCCGAATAGTATTTTTGTGAAATCACTTTTCGCCTAACGTAAGCTGGCGTTTTGTTTTTACAGGTGTTTTAACGTTTCCCGTCGTTTTTACTTCCCTTAAGATGCGATAGACTCACTCTCGTTGATTGATACGTAAGATTCACTATGCTATCAATCACTACAACGGGATTCGTTTCTTTTAAGTCATGGAATGCGGTCAAAATGCATTGTTTTTTCCCCCGTTTCTAATTGCTTTTCCCTGCACATGTTTATCACTTTCGGTGGCCATGATTTATGTCACCACTTCGGCTAGTAGACCTAAATTGCTTTAGACTAGATTACGTAACTTCGTAGGGGCCGCCGAGCCACTTCGGATGGACGTCTAGCCGTATTGGCTACTTTCGTCCTATGGGTACTTCTGACTTACTCTGTGTGAGGATGTTTTATTAGTTTGCCGAAGCAGGATTTACTTTTGCGTTACCTGATTCTCTACTTAAGTTTAACTTCATTGTTTCCTGAATTTGCTTAGTGAACCGAAGTTCATTGGAAAAGTTTCTGATCCGTGGATGTTTGAGGGTAATTAGTTTGTATTGCAGGGTAGGGAAGTTGATCGGAATGAAGTATCGATGTTACATGCCAGTTCTTGTCAACCGATCCGCTCTTTCCTTTTCGTCCGTGGATGTTAATTTGGAATCTGTTGATGCGGTGATATCATCAGTAACTTGTGGTCATTGCTTTCTGGTTCCGAGAGACTTCTTAGTAGTTCCTGGTAGGATATTATTGGGTTGGCCCATACGTCTTGGCGTTTGTTTTAAAGTTTAGGTTTCCACAAAAATAAACAAGAAATGAACAACAAATCAATCAATAATGTATTCTCCGTTGTTATTTACAACTTCTCCCCAACGTTCAACAAGCTGTTCAATGCCTCGACGGTAGAAATCACCTGGTTTCGACCCGAAGAAATCGTCCAGCCAAGCCTTCAATTCCACGTCATTATTATTATTTATTCATTTAGAACACAACAAGAGAACCTAATTACAATGTTCCATATTTTAGATTTTTGTCACCGCTAGGTGTTTTTTTTTTGTATGTTCAACATACAATTTTTTTTTTTTTTTTTTTTTACAATGTTACGAATTTGTTTAAGATTCATGTTATGAAAATCAATTTCCTCAACTCTTTTCTTATGTCATTATAGGTTGCGCTCATTCTCCAAGGTGGTGACTTTTGCATAATATTTGTTCGCGGTTTTTGATGATAAAAGAATCCTGAGTTTTTTTGTTCTGGTTTTGGTTGATGGGACATGAATCTGAAAGTTTGAGAGCAGATTGATGCAATCTATTCTATTTGTAAACACTTTGTATAGAAAAATAATTTCATGAAGAGTACGTCTGTTCCCAAGACTCATGATGTTAAAGTTTGTATTTAATATTTTTTTGCTATCAGTTCTCGGATAAACGCCTGTTTCTTTGTATACCAGGAATCTTTGAAATTTTATTGGATTTTTTCCAGTTTGTCTGAGCTATGTGCAATACTTGGATTCCAGATAATGGTAACGTATTCAATTTTTGATCTTACAAATGTTTGAAATAGACGTATGAGAGTTTCTGTCTTCCTGAAATCCTTTCCCATTCTTAGTATTAATCCCAGATTTCTATACGCTTCATTAACAACTTTGTCTACATGAACATCAAAAAGCAATTTGGAATCAATATTATACCTAGATCCTTTATAGTTTTGGGGTATTAATTTTATATTTGAAATGCACGGCTGTCTGACGTCTTGTAAATGACATTACATTACATTTGTTGACATTAATTTCAAGTGAGTTATTGTTACACCATTTAACTATTTCGTTTATGTCAAGTTGTAGATTTTCACAATCGTTCAATGAATTGATAGTAGAGTAAATTTTTAGGTCGTCAGCGAATAAAAGTTTGTTAGGTGTTTGATACATGCAGGGAGATCATTAATGAACAATAAAAATAATAAGGTTCCTAGGTCCGACCCTTGAGGCACTCCCGAAGATACTGGATATTCTTGGGATATTCCACCTTTGTAAACAACATATTGTTTACGATCATTAAAATAGGACTCAAATAACTTAACCAGACCTGGGGGAAAATGAAATTGCCTAAGTTTTTCCGTAAGAATGCAGTGATTTACTGTGTCAAATGCCTTAGCAAAGTCGGTGTATATTACATCCACTTGCTGGCCCTGGTCTAAGGTGGAAGTTATGTAGTCAGTAATGAGGAAAAGGTTCGTTACAGTTGACGAACCATGTTGAAATTCTGATATTGATGGTCTGACATGAATACTGATTTTTTTTGTACAATATTGATTCAGATACTTTGGCAAATGTGCATAATATGGCAATTGGCCTATATTTTTTTATTTCAGATTTACTATTGCCTTTATAGGTATGGGACAAATTTTTGTTGTTTTCCATTTATCCGGAAACACATTACAAGTGATTATTAGGTTAAAAACGATATTGAACGAGACGCCACGTAATGCAGTCGAGAGGGATCGGAACAGATGGAAATCCGAAGGCGCCAAGTCGGGAGAATACAGAGGATGTGGCAGCACTTCCCAGCCAAGCGTTTAAATGGCTTCCTTGGTCATATTCGCGGTGTGAGGACGGGCGTTATCGTGTTGCAGAAGAACGCCATGTCGCCAATCAGGTCGGTTTTGCTGGATAGCGTTGTTGAGTCGTTGCATTTGTTGGACGTAAAGTTCCGCATTCATTGTGTGGTTCCAATCAAGCAATTCGTAGTGGATCATGCCTTCCCAGTCCCACTATCTTTGAATCGCTTCTTCGCCATACACTTCACAAATCTCTCGAGCAGCTTCTGCGGCTTTGGCACCTCGATTAAACGCAAAAAGCAGAAGGTGTCGAAAATGCTCTTTTTTGTCGACTTGACACTCCATTTCAATGACATGAAAAGAACAAAAAGTATATCAGCATAAATAAACTGAACACACTATTTTGTAGAGCACATAATTCTCTATCGAATAACATAAAACGCATTGCCAAAACATTTTATTTTTGACGCAACATTTTTACTTTTAAAAGAAAAAAACAAAAAAAAACGCCGAGACTTATGGGCCAACCCAATATATGCTTCTTTTATGGGTGAGTAATTTCTTTAGGGAAGTGTATGTTGATATATTTCCTTTCCATTGCTTTTTTGGTGTAAGCCTTTTTGCCTTGTTCAAGGTATTCTACTGGTCTGGGAATTTTGGCTATGTTGTATAGGTCTTGTTCTGTAGCTTGCCACATTTTGTATGAGAATCTAACCCAGTATCTTTCGAATTTATGTAGCGGTTGGATGTTGTCAGTCAGCGAGTGTTAGATTTGATATCCGTATGTGATGATTGATCTTAGAATTGAGAAATATATTCTTGTTTTTATTGCTGGCGTCGTGCTCAAGTGCAGTATAGGTTTTAGAGTAGCGAGGGCCTTAAGTCCTGATTTTCTTGCTTGCTGGATTTGGTATTCGAAAGTTAGTCTCTTGTTTAGTGTGTATCCTAGATACGTAGCCGTGTCGCTGGATTTGATTGGAGTTTTGGTAATGTTAATTATATTGTTTTTGTTTGTAGTGGTTCCTATCCTGAAGGGTAGAAGATGAAGAATTGCCTCTTTTTTTCGTTGATGATCAGCTTCCAGGTCTTGCACCATATTGTGAATTTTTGTTCAATGGTTTGTTAGTTCCGTATGCACGAATTAATGGTTTTAGCTGTCGTCCAGTAAGCGGTAACATCGGCGTCTAGTCCGTTTGGTGTTCATTTAGGGGTGATGCTGGGGTTTCGTTCAACGTATATGCAATAGAGTATTGGACTTAGGGCTGTGCTCCTTGAGGGACTTCTCTTTCATTGCATATCGTATCTGAGAAGTCTTCACCTATTTTGATGTTGTTCTGTTCAGCAGGAACTTCTGTAGCCATCTGATGGTTGTTGATGGAAGATTCGTCGAGTACAGCTTGTAAAGAAGTCCATCGTGCCATACCGTATCAAAAGCTGAGGACAGGTCGATAAATATTGCTGCTGCCTTCAAGCCCTTATTTAAGGCGGTCTGTATATCGGTAGTGATTCGTAAGATTTGGTCGATTGTAGAAACTTTTGGTCTGAATCCAGCTTGGTTCTTGTTAAGTGTGTTGGTTTCTTTAAGTATTCGTTCATCCAGTATAGCTTCACATCGTTTAGGTATGGTGTTGGTAAACATGATGGGTCTGTAGTTTTCTGACAGAAATCTGTTTTTATGAGGTTTCGGGATGAAGATAGTGTAAGCGGCTTTCCAATTCTGAGGAATGTAAGCGAGTTGTGAGAGGCGTTGAACAGGGCTGCCAGTACGTTAAAGAGGCTTGGGGGCCCCTTTTGTAGGGCAATGTATGGAATTCCGTTTGGTCCAGGAACTGTGTTTTTCTTATTCTTTAGACTTTGCTGTATGTCCTGAGGAGTAATATCTTTTAAAAGGGTGTCTATATCTCCTGTATTGCTGTCTTTCTTATCTTGATCCGTTATGTCTTCATTGTGAGAGAGAAGTTGTTTAATAATTTTGTTTGTTTGTATTATTTCTTTCTGGATTTTTCTGGTGTTTTTTGATTTGTCTTTTGTTGTTTCTTTTTCCTGTTGTTTTTGTGGAAGATGCCGATGATCTCTTTGTTACTATTTATCGGGGTGTCGTCTAGTTAATTGGGAAATGACTGTTCGTTTTTTTTCCTCTTCAGAGAGATTATAGCTCCCAAATTTTCTTGTGTCTTCGTGATATGCGTTCGTTAGTTCCGTTGTGAATAACTCTTTTTTCTCTTCCCTGAATTTCCTTATTTCACGTTTGATATCTTTTTGAAGTCTGTTAATTTCGGTTTTGAGCTGTTCCAAGGGCCCAACTCTGTGATTCAGTCGTATGTATCTTCTTTTTTAGTCGAAGTTGGATAATTTCGTAAGGGAGCTTTTCTGCATTTAGAAATATTTTTTCCTTTGGAACTACGTTATGAAGTTCTTGGGTGATCATCTTGGCTAACTGAGTATTTATAGTGTGTATATCTGAAAGATCGGTTATTCGTAGTTTGATGGAGTTTAGTGCTTCCTCTGGGTTAGCTCTGTAGCTGTCCCAGTTAGTGTTGTGGAAGTTTCAGTGCTCCATGATGTTTTTCGTTTTGTCTGTTGACAGATTGAAAGTCAGATATATTTCCCCATGATCTGAAGGAAGGCTCTTTCCAACTTCTTTTTGACCTAATTTGTGGGACATCGTTGGAGAAAGTAGAATTCTGTCTGGTGCAGTCTGAGAATCTGGTGGGTCCTACTTGGATATTGTTGAGAAGCGATTTTATGAGATATTGGGAGAGCTGTTTGCCATTGTCTTCAGTCTTGTTGTCTCCCATGAGATAATGTTGACTGTTCAGGTCGGCCATCAGTATAAGATTCTTTAGAGTTTAAAGAAAAAGTAAGTAGTGAGAAGCTGGATGAGATATTGGTAGCGGGGCTGGAGTAAACAGTTGCTACGTATATTGCGTCTTTGTAGTGATTAATGGAGATCAAGGTTGGTGTGCTAAGGTGATCTTGAAGATTGTCCGGCAAGTTTATTTCGCTTGAGTCAATTCTGTTGGTCACTAATACCACCTATGGCTTTTTGTCGATCTTTTCGGTATATGTTGTATCCTTTGGCTTGTAGCCAGTCATTAGGTGTTAGTCTTGATTCATTAATAATTATTATCTCCGTTTTCTGAACGCTAGCTAAATCTAAAACCTCATATAATTTTTCTTTCATACCATTAATGTTAATGAACATTAACTTGGGTGAGCTGTCCGGATTGGGTGTCATTTGTGTGTGGTTTGTATTGATGTTGTTATTAGCCATCTATTGCTGCTATGAGTGGGATGATGTTGGAATTGGTTTTCTGCTATTTTTTTTGTGTATTCTTCGTTTGTGACGCAGATATGGCCATTAAACTGATTGCAGAACATTGATTCTGCATTGAAGTATTTCTTCTGAGGCTTTCTTGATTGCAGAGGACAGTTTCTGGAAAGTCTCGTGTGGAGGCGCAAGAATAAGTTTGTCTATTTGATCGTCCAGTTTTCCGTTCATGTGATCAACGATGTTTTGATCAGTAGATGTCTCTAGATTATCCTCGATTTGGTTTGTGTTTTCCGGGTTGCTGGCTGAGAGAGATTTGGTTTTGCCTACGCATGAGATGATGTTGGGATATCTATATATTTTTCCTGGGGAGCTTGGTGTTCCTTGCTTTGGTCTTAGACGGCATTTTGCTGCTGCTGTGCGGTGTCCCTCGATTTTGCATGAACCGCAGTAGTTTTTGTTAGGAACTATCTTTGACGATGCACTGTAGTGAGCGTCCCCACATTACAAGCGACTTCCCGTAATGGTATAATCTATGGGAAATTACTTAAGTGTATACACGAGATTATAAATATCACAGAGATATACACACGAGAATCACAGGTATATACAGTAATAAGAACACACCAAAAAACACAATATTTGCTTGTTTTGAACTTTGCTTCCGTCAAACTACAAACACACAACACGCAAAGAAGGAGAAAGATATGTCTTCCCCGCTGGATTGAAATGTGACCGATGTTTGTCATTAGCAAGGGGCACCAAAGCTGCATCCGAATCCAACGTTGCACCATCTCGGGTATACAGGGTAAGTCAAAATGATGTACCCGATTTCATAAATTTATTTTGTGAAATATAATGAACATATCTGAATGTAATACATGTGGTAAGAAGGGTAACTCTCAAAGTTTTTTTCAGTCACATCACAAGTGCTCTATGTGAGCACCTCGCGTAACACGACACACATCAAGCCGATAGTCTATCTCCTGCCAAACCTTGTGTAGTGTGTCACGGTCAATCTCTGCAATGGCTGCTGTGATGCGGGCGCGAAGGTCACCCAATGTTGTTGGAAGTGGTGGTACGTAAACACGATCCTTTATGAAACCCCACAAAAAGAAATCACACGGGGTCAGATCGGGGGAACGAGGTGGCCAACGAATGAGAACTCGATCCTCCTGAGATGCACGGCCTATCAAGCGCTGTGGCAATGCCTCATTGAGATGATCCCGAACGCTGCCATGGTAATGCGGAGGGGCACCATCCAATTGAAGAATGAAATCTGCACTATCCTCTTCGAGCTGTGGAAGGAGCCATTGTTGCAGCATATCAAGAAAAACATGTCCTGTCACAGTAGGTTCAAGGAAGAAAAAGGGCCCATAAATCTTTTCAGGGGAAATGGCACAAAACACATTCACCTTGGGTGAATCGCGTTGGTGTTCCACAACTGCGTGGGGATTATCAGTTCCCCAGATCCTTACGTTGTGTCTATTCACATTCCCAGAAAGGTGAAACACCGCTTCATCACTGTAACGTAACCTTTCGGCGAACCCATCCTCTTCCATTAACGTGAGAAAATCAGCACAGAAAGACGCTCGAGCAGCATAATCAGTGTCTCTTAAGGCTTGTAGCAGTTGCAAGCGATAGGATTTCATTTGTAAACGTTTCCGCAGAATTCGCCATACAGTTTTCTGTGGCATTTCAAGTTTCCTCGCTGCCCGGTAGGTAGACTTCTGTGGACTCCGCACAAAACTGGCGCGAACACGTTCCACTGTCTCTTCCTCAGCTGAAGGACGGCCAGTCGATTTTCGCTTACAGATGCAGCCCGTATCTCTGAATTTTTCATACCACGTACGAATGGTTTTTCCAGTAGCTGGGTCTCTCCCATACTTGGTACGGAAATGCCGTTGAACACTCATCACAGAGTTGTTTATATGGTAATCCAGCACACAGAATGATTTCTGCTCTCCAATCAGCGCCATTTTCGTTAACTGCTTCCAGCGCCGCGTAACGGTAGACAATGCAACCACGCGGGACATAAACTAAACTCAACTAAACTTTGAACTTTTGCCTTTCCTTGCGCGTAGCTCACATTAAGATATGTTCATTATATTTCACAAAATAAATTTATGAAATCGGGTCCATCATTTTGACTTACCCTGTACTATACGTCCCGTTGTGTCCTCTTCAGTCCGATTTCATAGGGTAGATGGCACTGCTGTGGTAACAGCTGAATAGCTTAGTGCGATACAATTGAATGTTAAAGATCATATTCCAAAGGGAGAGCGTTGTTTGAACATGAATAACCACCGAGAAAATGGTAGATACCCTTTTGTTGTTGCTATTGTCATGCAAATAATGAGAAACTACAGACAGGAATAGTGTTCCTTCAAAGAATGCCGCATCTTGTTGGCTTTCTACGAAAGACGAAGGGTAAGAATGTGGCATGAAACTAGCTGATAGAAACGGGTGAACGGAGTTAGTTTAGGACAGCAACTGTAGGGAACAGATCATGAACAATGTGCTGCTGTGGAGTGCATGGCATCAAGAAAGATTTCATGCAGAGGCTTA
Organism: Lepisma saccharinum; assembly: GCA_022664845.1. Taxonomy (NCBI): domain Eukaryota; kingdom Metazoa; phylum Arthropoda; class Insecta; order Zygentoma; family Lepismatidae; genus Lepisma; species Lepisma saccharinum. The sequence goes on along the minus strand of JAGDQP010010448.1, from coordinate 44,165 downwards.
CGGCGACACGTATAATGAATGGCACGTATTTTGCCAGAGAAACACAGGAACAGTTTATTTTGAATCTCTCGCTCTTTCATTCGTATTTTAACTTCCCTGGCTCGAAACTGGTATATTTTGCATATCAATACTTCTACACACGTTGGAAATGTTACATTTCTCCTGTAAATTTTACAATTTTTGCGGGCCATGATGTGAACCCGTGTAAATTTTACATTTGTTGAAGTAAATCAAGTAGAATAACCCCCCAAAATCATTTGTAAAGGAGCCTACAGTTGGCTGACCACATCTAGAGTTTATCCGAATGGAATTGTGAGAAGCATGATGTCAGTAGCGATCGGTTCTGAATCACTTGAACGCAATGTGCGGAAATCAACTCTGCGTGCATTTCCTTTCCTTTATGAGCCTAAATCTAAAAGATGTTTTGGGTGTCACACACACACCACCATATATTTAAACATCGTACACCACCCAGTTTTATTATATTTTTCCACTCAGTTTGAAGTTTTAAAACCCATACATTAAATAAGGAAATCTGATGATACGTACATTGAAAAGTATTTTTCTCCCCTTCAAGTTGTACTAGAACTTCGAACATTTGTTTCCCGTTCTCTCTCCATATTTATACTTCCCATCTTTCCTTTCTTCTTCCGAGATCAAATATTGCTTCAAGCCGCACAAACTGTGGATACGGTAGGACCAAGCGTACACTAGTTGCGCCGTTGATAGGCATCCTTCATTACACCCTACGCCGCAGAATTCGTACATCAACTACGGCGCAATCAACGGTGCAAAATCGTGGTTTCGGAATTCACGCTTTCAGATACCATTTAAACATTTCTCTAAATAAACATCTTTATCTGCTTATTAGATAGAAATTAACATTACAGTATTTAACTGTATGGGCGTGCCTCGAGTGCAGGATTACTACAATAACTGTGGGGAAAATGACGCTACTTCATATTGTTGTTATCGAACCGCACGCGCGCACATTCCCCGCACCCACTCAGATCAACAGCTCAACTAAGGTTCCGAGTGAGGATCTCATGACGTAGACCTGCATGGCTCCTCCCCCCGGCTTCATATTGGGATGGTAGCGACACTGGCCTTAGTGTGTAACTGTTGCTGTGCACTCGAGTTAAGGTTCCTTGGTTCTCATTTACGCCATGGAGTGACTCGGCAATGAATGTTTAAGGCTCGAATATCGTGCTAATGGACAAACTGGTATAATTCAGGCAATTATTACACATTAACATATTACCAGATGTTTGTATACTTCTAATATCTATTATGGCGCGCAGTATGAACTCTTATTACTTCGTGAAAGCAGTCTGATACTCGAAATGTTTTTTCTAAATTATTTATTAACTTGAAAAATAAATGAACACATTTTTTTTGCCACACATTATATTAATATTGGCGATATTTGGGTACGGCTAAGCTTTCTTTGCAGGACCTACCCTTTTTTCAGTTTCCTGCTATTTCTCTTAATACATAATCATATATCATTGGATGTTTATAAATATTCATAAGCTTTCTTATTTTTTGAAAATTAATATCCGAAGATGCATCTCCGGCCTATCTAATAAATAATACACTTTTACTCAAACTGTCAATAATATTTCCATTTTAAAATATTATATGAAAACGCACCTTGTAGCTATTTTTCGTTTCGCATAAGACAAAAATACAAAAGTTACAATGAACACTTAATTATGAACTGAACTGGTTAACATGTAATTACTATTGCCAAAGATCGAATAAGCCCTACTCTAATCTATCCCGCTGCAGCGTTATTTTATGTCTCTCCATGGAATGTCTATAGATACGAACATTTCATAACAGTTATCGCTGAAGCACTCGTCTGTACACACCGTACGTAGCATTACTTACAATACTCACGGTCAGGTTTCTCTCTCAAGTATTTTGGGAAAGGGCAGGGGTAGATTTTGGTTTCATTTTTTGGCCTGGCCCACTGCTTGACGCAGGAATATATTGCGTGTAAGTGGAAGCATTACATAGGCGGCGATTAAGGGAAAGAGGAGGCACCCTCCCCCCCTTTCTCGCGCATTCGATTAGTGAAAATACGATCATACTACCAAAAAAGGTTTGTGTCAGTAGCGTGCTAATTTTATGCAGTCCCACGATTGAAACCTGGACTAAAACGCTAATCGAACTCACTTTACTGGTGCCAATATTCAAAGGCTAACTCCCCCTCTCCCACTTCTAACCGGCGACCCCGCCTCTGGGAAGGAATATACATTTTTACTTTTTGTTTAATAAATTTTGATTTTTGCATGATACATTAATACATGCTCGAATCAATGCATCTCTAAAACTTGATAACTTACCCTAGTAAGCTATTTACAGAAGTAGTTTTAATGCCTCTCTCAACGTTTACAAACACAACGATCCAAATTACAAGTGTAAACATGTTTCAGAAGTTTTGAAATCTCACCTGCACAATAAAAAAAATCACCCAGGAAGTTTTATCTATGTCCTCATAGACAGGGCTTTGACGTTTCTTAGATTGATTGCTTAAAGCAGAATGATGTCCTTTCGCCAACCAAGTCTTCACGTATGGCAACGGTTTGAAAAGTTCAATCGGCGGACCATTTATCGCTACAAACAGTGACGACGATAGCCGTGTGATCGACAGTGAAGAAAGATCTCAGTGACGTCAGAGTCATTGTTCATGACACTAAATCCTCGTTCACAATCTGCAGTAGAAACAGGTACTACCTTTTCTCCATTGCCGAGATACTCTCGAAAGCCAAGTTGTGCTGATCGCGAGTCGATCTTGATTCTTTCTGCAAGGTATCTCATGTCCTCTTCTCCGTACAGAATTCCGCTTTCATCCCAAGTTTCAGGATTCAGAAGCCTCAGGCACGTCAACATTTTCTCGTATTCGTCTTTGTGTTTTGTGATGCCGCTGTTGTTCTTATCCAATCTCGTCGCCTGTGTAGTCAGCAATCTCGTTGATGACTGTGTTGCGCTTTTTCCCTGGATGAAGGCGAACGCCTTTAAACATTTTTGCTTCGACGCCTTTACGCGCCTCCTGTGAGCAGGGGCCTGGGTTTGCTTTCCTCTCATCAAAAACACGGATCCATCGTAAGATGGCATTATGTGCTTCTGGAATAGTCATATTTGCTCTCTGGAGCAGGACTGACAGGTCGAAAAGCTCCGTGAGGGAATCAAATAACAATCCCAGATTAAGGACAAATTCTTCAGACGAGATCCGTTCTGCAAACCCTGCATACGTTGACCTCTCCTTTCATTGCCGTGTCCCGTCCGTGGCACAGTTACTACAAAAGTAAACGAGAGTGGTTAAATAAGCACACAACGTCGTAAATAAGCCGTTTCATATATAAGGCAACCAATAAAGTTCTGCCGGATTTTACCCTATAAGAAAACTTTAAACTTCATTTTTTCGTAAGGGCCGTTCTAGTAACTTTTGACTTTGGCCCGTCACGATTATATAATGAAGACATTCCTAGTTAAAATCCACAAACGTCCACCCGCTGCCCGGATTCGAATCCGCGACATTCGGGTCACTGAATTTTATTTATGACCTTTAGACATCTAAGGCTCAGGCCGGGATAGGGTAGCGGGAAGTGTCGGCCAGAGCCTATGTTGAAGGTGTCATCCCGGTGTGACTGAGGAAAAACCTCAGTCAGGATGGTCGGTCGCTGAGATCGAACTCACGACCTCCCGAATGCTACACCAACACTCTACCACTTAGCTACGACGCACAGTGTGACATTTCAACATTCTAGAGGGATTTAATTCCTGTGTAGATTAGTTCGTTCGTTTTGTATGTGTATTGGTTCTATAGGGTTTATAAAAGAATCTAGTTACCCTGCGTTTTCATAATATTTTGAATAAAAAACACTTAGGTATGATATTTATTTGTTTATATATATTCCCATATAAAATAAACAAAAGAAATATAAATTGTTAATATACAATGAAATAAATATCATAACAATCATCAAAGCTTACAATGCTGTTTCTTACATGAAAAACAAACTATATTAATCTGATTCACTCGAATCACCTATAGCACTTGAATCGGGTACCGGGAGAAGTGCAATAACCCCAGCGGAAAGTTTTCCTAGCTTTTTCTTTGGAGCATGCCTTAAGCTGACTAAGGAAGGATCAGAAGATATCAAAAGCCTAGGAATAAGGTCAGTATTTGTTCAACCCGAGAAGTTTTTCAAGTGAACTGCTGTCGATACCTTTGGTTATTTTTGTTTCTTGCTTCTTGGCCTTCATCCGATAACTGTCAAATTAAAACAATACAGGAGGCAACAACATCTTTGCTATGAAATAAAATTTTATGGACGCTACATGGAATATAAAACCAGGAATAATGTTTTAAATACAAATTTATTGTTTCCTGAGGATACATTTCAAATGCATCAGCATTGATGGAAAATCCACAATTGAAAGTTTCGAGAATGATATGAAAATGCTGAATTAATTCGAAATTTATGCCCGTTATTTCAGCGGACTTTTCAGCATTTCTAAAAAATCGGCGAGCAGTATTTCCATCATTTGTGTTACCTGCTTTTGTGTGGGCACATCAACCAAGAGACCAATTCCCTCTGAAATCGCTCCTGAATATGTTTCTTCCTTTCGGAAACCTTTGCTTTCATGTCAGGACCTTGAGCTCGCCAAACTTTAACTTCTAGCCTGTAGGCAATATGAAGTAAACACTCCATAAATCGTATCCACGAATGTAGTGGAGATAACCGAAAAGTTAGTGATTTTAGGTCAATTCCATTTTTTTGAAATTACTTCCGGTTTATTCATGTCCTTGGGTGTGTCACCACACACAAAGCAGGTTTGGGAAGAGGAGAAAGAAGACAGTACAGATTTTGCCATCGATCATACTTAAAACAAACAACGGCTTAACAAAAACTGTTTTACTTTCCAGTTCAACACATGTGGGAAGTAAGGAAGTCAGTTGTTCAATAGCATGTATCAGGTAAACTCCGTTTATACCATTGTACTCGGTGTAGAGACTTCAGATAAACTTTCTTCGGCCACAACACCTTCAGTCCGTCGTTTACGAATCGTGGAATGATTAGTGTGCTCCAGGGCTGTGCAGTATATTAAAAATGATTTCGTAGGCGCATCGGGATCTAACTTCCCCACAGTAAGGTTTGCAATGAAGCGACCTACAATATCCGTAGTTCCGTCAACTGCTACCCATTTAAAGGCATCTCCTATCTCACTTCTAATGCATTGCATTGTTTCTTCGTAGCATGCATTCAAATAATTCTTTGGGAGAGTCGACTGGTCTGGAATTTGCCCATTACACAATCTCTCTCTCTAAGAAAGATCGAAATTCTGGCACTTGAAGTTTGTACCAGGGAATATTCGCGGCCACCATTGCACTAACAGATCTGTATAAAATTCATTTCTTGAAGTCGAGGGAGTTCGTTGCATCTGTGTTAAAAGAATTTGCTTTTTTGAAGAACTCATTTCCTTGCATGAAGTACACTTCGTACATGTTCCAACTGTGACTTCATGGAGCATCCTATTCTCTTGTCGCAGACTTGACAAACAACTATTTTACCATCGGTCATGAAGACTGCATCTATCTTAGCCCACGATTGTAATTTCGCAGCTAGCGAAGACACGACAGGCGCCATTACAGGAACAGGACAGCCACTGACGAATATTGAACTTTACCCCCTCACTCCAATTTTGAAAAAAATATTTTGCTCCTCGACAAAATAGCACGCACGGACAGCCACCCCAACTATTCCCTCAAGAGACAGCTACCTCCCACGAATAAACAAACTGTACTAAGAACACTGTCTGCTTTGTTTTATGGGTGCCTTAAGCCGAGTACAATGACCTCGATGACAGAGGGACAAAATCGCCGCTCTTTGCTATAAAGGAAATGCAATTGAATAACTGCATGTGTTTGAAAAATGATAGAAATTATTTTGAATTCTTTGTATTCTTTGGTTTCGTATTTGAAAGAAATGAAGATGTCGTCAATTGCAGAGGTTAAAAGAAATATCTTTGTATTGCAAATAATTTAAGATTCAGTCGTTTTATTGATACAGATGTGTACCAGGAACATATATAGATACCAGAAGCAGCTTCAGGTGAATTCAACCATCAAAACTTACTGAATCATTTGTAAAATCCCACATAACACAGAATATTCAAGGAATATCCTATTTCATCCCCTATATTCATATAATGTTCCAAATGTTTGCGATGGAATATATTACTAGGAATGCTTGTGAGAACAGGATATTCCTGGAAGAATTTCCCCAACAGGATATGTCTTCTTTCACACTAAATCTCGTTAATTACATTTGTATTCTGTTGTAATATATTGGTTTCTTTATGTTAATCTTGTATCCAGGTCCCATTTATATTCCGAATAGACGGAGAATGTTCTAGATTCTAGAACATTTGGAATCTAATAAACATATTCCTAGGATATGCTTCCAAGCAAGAATATTAATAGGATATTCCAGGACGTAACTTCCAAAATATAATTATGATATTTGTTATAACTTATAAGGAAAACCTTAAAGATGGTTCGTTCTTTGATGCTCGAAGTCTTGAGTTAATGTGAATAGCTCATTTATGCGAAGAATGCCCCCAAACATGTGACATCAAATAAGAATTCCTGTTTCTTTTCTGACCTCTCGTGTTCCCCCCATTTCCACATGCATGCTAACATAATACAATTTCCTTTTCCTAAACCAACTGGTCAGCAGTGGGAATCGAACCCACGGTCTCCGCCTTGCCGGGGCAGTGCTCTTACCAACTGTGGACAGGTCCATTTCATAAATTTCCCTCAGTTTCCCCTCATAAATTATAGTTCCATGAGTTTTCCAGATTTATAAAATTCCCTGAGTATTCCAGGGTGGTAGACACTCTGTACACTTTGGGGGATTCTGGTTTTATGAAATTCGAAGCGCTCTTATCATACCATCACAGGAATTTAGTAGTCCCTTAAGCTTGAACAGAACCGTTTAGTAGTGCCTCTCAGCCACATTTCACAATGGTGTGAAAACATTCAAGCGTTAGGTTTTAATAAGGGGATGATTATTTGCTTGGTCCAATGAGCTGGGATGTTTCCAGAGACAATTATATTATTGTAAATGTCAGTTAAATGGTTGATGGCCTGTAAAGGTAGTTGTTTGATGATACCTTATGAAATACCGTCTTGTTCAGGTAACGAATTATTGACTGATTTAATAATGTTCTGTATTTCATGAGTCGAAATCGGGGTTAGAAATGAACCTGCATGTTTAGATAGCGAGGTGAATGAACAAAGTTTGTCTGGAGGAGAACTAATTTTTGCGTTGTTACATGATTGCAAGTTATCTAAAAATTCTTGTTGCCAAGAAGTATCTAAAGAATTGATTCTATTGGGAGAAGGTTTATTTATATTTCTTACAATTTGCCATATTCGTTTCATCTTTGTTTGAGGGGAAAGTTTGTGACAATATAGTTGCCAAGCATTTCTTTTTGCTTTTAGATAAGTTCGTTTTGCAAAAGCGGTAACCTTTTTAAGTTGAATCCAGTTTTGTTGATTAGGAGTTCTTAAATATATTTTTAAAGTATTTTTTGTGTTGTTTTGCTTAAAGGCATTCATCCGTATGCACGTCTTCCTCGTATAACGATTGAAAATCGTTATGCGAAGGACACGACATAAGCCACGGTACGCTTCAGTGGTAGTGGCGCTGAGATAGGCCTACTCTCTGCTTAGTTCTACACCAAATCCTAAGGGAGAAGCATAACATAAAGAAAAGCAATGACTGAATGGTGGAATCATATAATAATAACTGCCGTCATACATAACATTTACAATTATTACATTGGAGGATAGGAAGTATTGCAGACGGTTGTCATGAATATTTGGCTATGCTACTAGTTCATGTTCACTGAACAGTTGGTATTTCGGCGGGGATGTGGATTATTATCACATTATACTTAACTTATACTTGAAGTGCAGTCCATCCTGAAGGTTTTCACTACTTCACAAACACTTTAACTTTATACGCTGATATAATCTTTGTTACCACACAAAGCCTTAGCCAGCTGTCGCACGTTTCCTATCGAAGGTTCAAAGCATAGTGAGGGCGAGTTAGTCTATCTATTTCCTGAGGTGTGATGTCCGGTGCCAGCGTTGCCAGGTCCTATTCCCAAAAAGTGCTGGCTAGCTGGCCTAGCTTCAATATATCTGGGGCGTAGATGTGAAACCTGTGACGGGGTTCCGGTTACATCCGTCCACCAATGTAATGTGGGGAATCTTTTTTGTTTGGTGGAGTTGGTTTTAGGCCCTGATAAAGTTAGTGAGTCATTGATCGTTTCGATATATTGTTCATAGGTTATGTTTTGTGATTCGTATTTGTTTAAAAACAGAAGTAATATGTTTCTAAAATTATCCCAATTGATTTTATGTTCTTGCCATTTACGGATAGATTTGAATTTTGTGTTTGATTGTTTTTGAATATTGTCAGAGATAATACAAGGAATGTGGTTGCTAGTGTGGAGGTCTTTTAAAGTATCCCATTCGACATTTATGGCGTGGTTCGAAGAAATAAGAGTCCAATCTAGGGCTGAAGGGTTATTTCCATTTTGAGGAAAGTGAATTGATTACCGAATAATGAATAGTTATATCCTCGTATATGGAGATTGGCGGGAGAAGGTAAATGTAATTCGGAAAGGCACACAATGTCCGGTTTTTCGTCGTTCAGAATTTCTTGTAACTCTAATTTTTTAGCTGAATAATATGGAAGGTTCCATTGAATGATTTTACCCATAAACAGAAAGTGAATTTTTTTCCTGTAAAAGTACCGAAATAGTAAAAATTTTGATAAAAAGAAAAAAAAAAAAGTTTTTTTTTTTTAATTTGGAAATATCTTTGTAATTTTCTAAGTTCTTGATGATGTTAAGACCAAATTGTGATAGAGAGGTTGTTTTCTAAAGCTTTTTGTATTTGGCTCCAGGAAGAGTTCGTAGTAATAAGACTTTGTAGTTTAGAGGTATGTCGTAGGAAGGAAATGATAAGCTCCTTTTGGTCTGAAATATTTTCAGAAATTGCTTGAAAAGTGTGAATGGGATCTTCTTCTTGATTAGTATTAGGTGTTTTATTTAGAGAAGGGAGGTTTGATTTTGATTGGGTGGGGAAGTTATAGGGGGTTGTGAGACAGAATTGTCAGCGGTGAGATTAAGATTTGTAGGGGGGAGAGAAACAAGGTGTGAAGTTTGGTTATTAGGGGTTGGATTGGAAGTAGAAGGAAGAGGGGGTTGAAATGAGTTGGAGGGTTCGTGTTTGAATTTATAATGGGGGGAGGGGGGGAGATATAATGTGTGGATGAAATTTAGCATATATGTCTTGGATTGAAAAAGGTCTGAAGTTGGGAGGAAGGGATTTGACTTTGGAAGCATAACTTGGATGAGAAATGGGAGGAACAGATTTCCAACAATTAATGTACCCATTGGAGTTCTTATTAGTATTGTTGTTCAGTTGCAAGTCAGGAGAATCCACACTACTTTCGTTATGAGAATCGAGACCGTTTTCATTGTTACTGCTAAGATGGGGGAAATTTGTATCTTTTTGGTTAGTATCTAGTAACTCTTGAGGACATTCCCCTTTGGAAATGATTTGTGTAAGTTCAGGATAATTTAGTGCTAGTTTTTTCATCGCCTCAGGATATGAAATTCCAAAATGTGAGACTTCGCGCTCCATTTCCCGTCTCAACTCAAGATAAGGACATTTTGTGTTTGTTGAGGAGTGATTCATTTTACAGTTAATACATTTTAACGGTTTACTACACGTAGATTCATGTTTTGGATCGCCACAATTGGGACATAACTCTTTCCCTCTACACAATTGAGTGCGATGGTATCTGTAACACTTTTTACATTGTATAGTAGTTTTGACTTAGGAGTTTCCGGTAAACGGGTAAAATAGATGAAGATGGATGAAGGGAGAACGTTTTCGTTCATTTACAATCATGCGGGAGCCGATTGTAGGCGACTTGAACAGAAAGAGGTTAGTTTAATGTCGGAAGTCCCTCATACTCAAAATTTAGTTCCAGAAGCAGCACCAATGCTGGCAAATTAGGAAACGACTCTTGAAACTAGATGTTTCACGAAAATTCGAAATTCAAAGGGCTGGTAACGTTTGCTACATGGCTTTTAAATCGAGTATTTTTTTTTAGCATTTGTCCATCCTGTTCCGCTGGCATCGATTGGTGTTCCATTGTCTTCGATTGATAATTTGTTGTCTTCGATCAGTGCTGCGATGATCATTCATGATAAATCATAGTTCTTTTTTTATCATATTTATCTCGCCCGCTCCCCGTGCTTTGACCAAGGGAAGTCATGATGTGTTGTTTGAGTGATTTCCTGTTAGCTGACCATGAAGTTGAGAAAGAAACTCCATTCTGCTGAGCGGTTTCGCTTCTTTATTTCCCGCAGTACAATAGAAATTTTGAAGGTATATGATGTAAGTATTCACGCCTGCATTGTTGACTATGTTTAGAAGGAGAGCGAGCGTCCAGCGTCGAGTTGAGTTTCTCTGCTGGTGTTCATGGTCCTGCACATTTCTTCGAACGCGCCAACTGCTCCTTTGCTTGCATTGTAACATCATTTCAGACTTCTTACTGTCTGTCGTCGCATTGTCATCCTGCATAGCAGAAAGCAAACAAACGAATTTACTTGAATTCCCTTGTACAAACTGCCTATTTTCGGTATTAATGTATTAGTAAATCATTACCCCGTGTACTAAATGTCTGAAAAAACAGGAGTCGAACAAGTCAGAAAATAGCAAAGTAATAAAAAATGTACCGGTCTTAGTATCGATACCAAAATGACGTACAGAAATATACCGATCTTAGTAACAATACGTCCACAGTCTCTTTCCTGGGCCACGCGATGCGTCAAAATGACGTGGTGGAGTGCAAAACTAACCTCACAAAGCGAAGCAGCAGGCCGGCAGCGATGCGTCTTTCTTGGCAACAGCTCGGAAAAGATTAATTATGCGTAAAATAAACAACGCAAGACTTAATAAGTATTGGAGCAAACCTCGAGGTTTTACGTACCGAGTCGCTGTAGCTCAGTGGTAGAGCGTTCGCGTAGCTTTCTGGAGGTCGTGGGTTCGTTGACAGCGGCCGACCATCCTTATTTGATGTTTTTCCTGTCACACCAGGTATATGCCGGGATGGCACCTTCAACATAGGCTCTGGCCGACACCTTCCCGAATCCTTTACCCTCCCTTATCTCGGCCTGAACCTTAGATGCGTAAAGGCCACAAATAAAATTCAAATTCTGACCGTATATGTGTATGCGCATCTGTCTTCGAATAGTATTCGTACAAAAGATGAAAAAAGAAAGGGAAAACAAAATAATCTGTCATTCATTAGAGTCGTGGGGTCCTCGGTTAGTTCCGTAGAGGTTTTCCCGTTTTTTTTCATTCCACCAATTCACTCATCATTATCCATCCGTCCTGAGCCAAAGTTGCCTAAAGGCCTTAAAATTAAAAAAAAATAGTTTTCTTCAGAAACAAATTTCAACATTTTACTTACCCTGGCATGCCTGTAGAATCCGGGAAACAACTTCTAAAACCGGTGAAAATATCGTCGTTTGTTTTATCTATTTGAAAAAATTCACCATCAAGAACGCGTTTGTATTTCCGATAAAGGTTTGCTCCTTTTTTTTTTCATCTTGTTTCCACAGTACTTCCAAATAAACTATAGCTACTCTATTCAGGAGCCGTTCAACACAGTAATGCACCCTATTGGAAATAACTGATTGTGTCAAGTACGTGAAATTTTCAAATGCGTATATAAAAAATAACCGAACCTGACTTTTCTAACCTAGCCAAACCCACTTGTTAAAAAAAAAATGTAATCATAAAGATCTGAAACAGTTTTTTTTAGATTACCGTGTTGGAAGTATCTAGTTTTATTCACTGCTGCCTTAACGGACGCGTTTCGACTATAATCAGGAGAGAAACTCGTGAAATTCCCCGAATAACTTACTGTGTTGCACAGCACGTGACTATTGCGCAAACGACAAACAAGTGTGTGTTGGTGCCTACAAGCTGAACCACATTCTGAACTTTGATTGGTGGTTAATTTTGTTAACCTGTAAGAAATTCGAAGATCAAAGTCCGTACCTGAGAGCCAGAACCGCGTAAGTCACAAATCCTTGTTTTCAAGAAGAAAAAAACTACCTCCTTTCACATAGAAAACTAAATGGAGAATAGACTTAGTTTTACATTATTTAATATGTTTACAAGAAGAATCATGCAGCCATTAAGTGAGTCCTTACGAATAATGTACAGAACTGCATTAATCACGTTTTGGCCAAAATTGGACTTACGCGGTTCTAGCTCTCAGCTACAGAAATTACTAGGCAAAGGTTTGACATTTTCCTCCATTAAAATGAAACTAGAGAAATTTCTTGTTGAAACATGACTAAGTACGTATTGATCCATTTGGTAGAGTACTAAGTCACCTTGTACTAGGTACAGTTACGTGAGAAGTTATTCCGGAAACCATAACATATAGTTTTCTGTTTATGGGGCAGGCAGTCAGCTATGCTTAATTTACGACGTGTCGGAGGGACGGCATGTGGTGGGCTTAGCGTATATCTTCCCGGAATACCTTTTCCCATGACTGTACATTGTTACCGAAAACTGGGAATATTGGCATTGTTTGCAATGTACGTATTTTTGTTGTATCATCGTATCCTGTTACCCGGATTTGTTAGGTTTTTAAAGTTTTAATTTCTTCATGTATTTCTGTATTATTGCAAAAACTAGATGGCAAATAATTGCATGGAGTTATATTTTTGTGTAGTTTACTCTTTATTTATTGTTGTAGAAGTGAAATACAAATAAAAAGGTATGTTAGAAGCTTGTATTTTTGAAAAAAGTATTAATAAAAGACATGTAACTTTCTGTGATGATTGGTATTTGTTTTGTATAAACCAGCATAAAAATATATTTTGATATCCATGAAGTATGGGATCCTCTGCTCTTTCACAAGGCTGGATTCTAAAAAATAACCTCCGTCGTGAGGAGAGTACAGATTATAATCACATCTCTACATCATCTACTGTTATATCGAATGTTCAAATTACTCGTTTCTGAAATATTGTGTGTGCAGGCATTTACTATAACTTCTTCGAATAAATGATTAGTGCCACAACTGACTTGTTTTATTCATTACTTCACCCTTACAATTTCATGTAATGGCTTAGTGTAGATTCATGATTTTACTAGTGTATGAGTGATGATATCCCTCGGCGAGAACTTGGACGGAACGTAGAGACTAGTATCTATTGTAGGTACCATTTCGGATTTTTTTTTTTTCTAATATGAGGAGAGAACTTTGGGAACCTGTGGGTAAGGTATGAACAGAACTTTTCTCCCCTCCAGAGCTGACTCCCAGTAGAATTCTATCTGAACGGAGATGTGAAGATCCTCCTCTGATAAAAAAATCTTTGTGTATTGACAACTACTGAGTCGTAGAAAACATTCTACCGACTCTCTGAAAATGTTAATAAAAATAATAATCCAGCTCTTGTAGCTCAATAGTTGATTGAGGATAAGCATGAAAGGAGGCACCGATTCGAGTCCCGCTCACGTCGACCATCCTGACTCAGGGTTTCCTCCGTTCCACGAGGCAAATAACGGGATGGTACGTAGAATGTAGGCTGACTGATACTTCTTTCTGAATTTTACTTAAGGCCCTGAGGCAACTTTTGGCTCAAGCCGAATGAAGGAGTGGAAGGAAACCCGACAAAAACCACGCACACGGTGTGATACTTCTCTTCCCTTATGGTAATATCCGTAGACATGTTGCTACGAAGGTGTGTAAAAGCCTCGAACAAATTTCAATCAAGACAAACTTATTTGCTCCCAGCAAAAAACAGTATCTCTGAAGCCTGGTGGAACGGCCTAAGCCAAAGTTACGTCAAGACCATAACTGAAGGGTCCGGGGAAAACAATGCTAACCCTCATTTTCACAGAAATAGAATGCTAACACTCAGATCTACTGACTAGAAAGCTCAAGTGAAATGCAACTTAGTGGCCATTTCTTTCTGGGAAGCTCCATAAGCCAGCATGGGAGAATGAATTTTCCGAACGCAATACCTCAATTCATGGTCAGTGTGGGTTATCATTATTTACCCCCGGACCCTTCAAATATATTAAAACTCAAACTGTTAATCGGTTAAAAAAAAGGTTCTTTGTTGAGTAATCTCCATTTTGTACAGCTATTAATTAAATGAAACACAACTAGGAGAAATATTATTTATAAGAATTTATTATCTTTTTCCCATATGTGCAATTAGATACAACGCCATAGCAGCACTCAGAAAGTAGTGAATATCACAGAAGGCGACCAGCACAGTTTGTTCGGTGGTTACGGCGCTACTACACAGCAAACAGGGAGAAACACTTTTCACCATTCCAGGCAAAGTATTTATATATAAAAAAAAATGTCTACCTGTGCTTTTGTTACGGAATGCCGGAAATAGACGAATATTTTTTTATATATATAACTTCTGTAAATAACATCAAATAAATTATTGTAAAAATAAATTAGCGAAAGGCATGGAAGAGAGTAAATCCCACCAAACAACCCTGGAAGATGTTCAGCTCCATTTGCCATCCCACAGCACCAGTTCTCCTCCTCCACACAGTGTCACGTGACTTAGCCTACCCCAGAAGCTTCGCGTGAACATCCTTGAGTGACCTTGGGTCCAGAAGAACAGGGATTATCGGGGAGTCTGTGCTCTTCTTCGAGATGTCAGGAATTTGTAATTGGCCTATACGCTCCGCTCCCATTTCGTGGAGAGCCTGCAAGGAAATAAAGTTTCAAAATACACAACCAAAAATATTATTCAGGAATTACTAGAAATAAATGATGGGAGTGGTGAATGATCAAATTAAATCTGTTCTTTACGAGCTTCCAACTAGGTCTGTGTTGAATTCGCGACACTGTGGAAAAAAATAATATAAAAAACCTTTTCAAATACATACTTTTCTTAAACAATCGTACTAAAAATAATTGTTTATGCATGGCTAAAAAACGCATGAGGCGCGCTCTCTCATATATAGTCACTTGATAATTTCCTCAATTGGCGCGTCCCATATTTTTCTTTTTAGTCATGCATAAACAAAATTATTCTTTTTACTTTTTAGCACAAATTGTTTAAAAAATAATAATAACTTTTTAAAAACATACTTTTCTTGGAGTTATTTCGGAGTTCGGATACTTCTTCAAGCTAGTATTTATTTTAGGATAAAGAAGTACTTACTAAAAATAAATAAAATATGCTTTTAAATTATAGAAATATATGAAAGAAACAAATAGCATTGTATGACGACGTGAAATGAGTTCAAGTTGCAAGATTTGAGGACACCATGAACTAAAGAAAAGAATGTAATTAAGATAACGTTCGGGCTCGAAGCCCAAAATGTATAAATTTACGATATTTGTAAGATTAAAGAAGAACATGAAATAACGATGTAATTAAAAATTTAAGTCACTGAGTACGGGTAAATATTTCCTTTTCGTTTACTATTTTACTGTGTTCTTAGTGCCATTTACAAAATTAACTTATACAAAGGGCGCTGAAAAAGTTTTGCACTCTGGGCCATGCCTTTTTTGCTAGTAGCACTAGGACCATGAAATGTTGTGTGCATGTACTTGTGTTTTTTATGTACATACGCATATTACTCAATGTATTCTCCAACCGCTGTAACACATTTGGTCCATTGTTCTTTCCATGCCGTAAATGCACTTTGGTAAAATCCCGGAGGCTGACTATTACACCATTGTTTCACACACGCAGTGCGTTCTTGGTCACTGGCAAACTGCCTACCACGACGGTGGGCCTTCAGACGACCAAACAGCAAGAAATCGGACGGGGTCAGGTCCGGTCTATAGGGAAGTTGAGGGACCACTTCCCATCCCATCCCTCTGGTTTTCTGCTGTGTGTGAATGGCAGAGTGGGGCCACTTGGTGCAGTTTGATGACTTTATTTCGGTTAGAGCACGTCGCAGCTTTGCCAGTTACAAACAATACCGCTCCCTATTAATTGTTGCTCCATGTTCCAAAAAGTCGATGAAGATTACGCCACGGTGATCCCAGAAGAACGTGGCCATTAATTTGTCCGCTGATCTGGGAGTCTCGTTTTTTTCTTCCATGGAGAACCAAGATGACGCCATTCCATGGACTACGGTTTACTCTCAGAATGCATGTAAAGCAACCACGTTTCATCCTCTGTGATCACACCATCAAAGCATTGTGGAGAGTCACCACTGAAAGTGTTCTGGAGTTCGAGACAAACTTCGTTCCTCCTTGTTTTCTGTTCCCTTGTGACCGAAGTGCATTTACGCCATTGAAAGAACGGTGGGCTAAATGTGTCACAGCGGTTGGAGGATACATTGAGTAATATACAGATGCTTATCAGAATAATGGAAACACCTGAACGAAAGTGCAACTTACCAGATTAATATGGTGTCGGGCCACCTTTCGCCTTCAGAACAGCCTTGATGCAACGTGGGATGGAGGCACAGAGGTCGTGAATGGTAGCAAGTGGAAAATTACACCATTCCTCGTGCAGGGCATCGGCCAGTTCTGTGAGAGAGGATGGAGGTGGAAATCGTCGCCGGAGTCGTGTTTCCAAGATGGACCACAGATGTTCAATTATGTTGAGATCTGGGGATTGGGCGGGCCAGGGGAGGTGTTGAACTTCATCCCGATGTTCCTCAAACCACGCTGCAACAACTCCAGCTGTGTGAATGGGTGCATTATCATCCTGGAATATGGCGTCATTGTCCGGGAACAACATCCGGACCATAGGATGCAAGTGGTCTCCTAAAATTGCGACATAATCGTTGGCAGTGATGCGTCCGCGAAGTGTGACCACAGGACCCAGTGAAAACCATGATATTGCGGCCCACAGCATCACCGTGCCGCCGCCATGTTTCACAGTTGGGCGGAGACACTGCAGATCATACGCTTCTTTGGGCGTTCTCCACACATAAACACGGCCCGTGGTTTGGAATAGGGTGAATGGTGACTCATCCGACCATACCACACGTTTCCAGTCGTCAACGGTCCAAGTTGCATGGTCGCGGCACCATTTGCGGCGTGCTAAAGCGTTCTGGTCCCTGATGAGAGGTTTGGCCCGTGCAACACGACCCCGTAAGTTCATGTCATGTAATTCGCGGCGGACTGTGATTGTCGAAACAGGTTGGGGGAGGTGCTGATTGAGTTCCTCCGTCACTTGCGCCGCAGTGGCACGACGGTTCCGCGTGACAATGCGCTTTAATACCCGGCGTGCCCTGTCACTGATGCTTTTCTTCCGCCCACTGTTCCGCTTCCCCGATGTGGTTTTCCCGTGTGTTGTGTAGGCCGTCATCACCTTCGACACTGTCCCTGGCGACACACCTAACACACTAGCCACTGCCGTCACACTCACTCCACATAACCGCGCACCAACAATTTGCCCTCTTTGAAACTCTGAGAGGTCTCCCATTTTACACTAACTCCGTCTGCTGCAGCCACTGCACACTCCTGTTCCACGACGCCTGACGTAGTATGGAGACCGACCTAACACACCACCACCAGCAGTCCGGCGCTGCGGTCGCCACGACACCACTGCCAACCCATACATCTGACGTGTTGCCAACTACAGGTGTTTCCATTATTCTGATAAGCATCTGTATGTGTATGTACATAAAGGGCACAAGTACATGCACACAACATTTCATGGTCCTAGTGCTACTAGCAAAAAAGGCATGGCCCAGAGTGCAAACTTTTTGAACGCCCTTCGTATTTAACAGCGACATGAAAATTCTGGGATATTTAATGTCTCGATCAAGCCGGGACAGTTTGCAGCCCTGGTTTCCACCTCCAAGTAGTCCAAATGTATTACTTTTTTTTTCCTTTCACTAAATGCAGTAGTAACTTGAATGTAATAGTTATAAATAAAAATGTTGCATCTTACATGATTTTTTACTATCATACATTAAAACTGAATTCAAGTACTACGCGAAATGTAACTTCTGAAAGGAAAAATTTAGCTTTCATGAGTTCGAACCACTTGTGTCCCCTAAAGTGGAAATATTCGCCTAAAGTTGCCTAAAGGCTTTAAACAAATTCAAATACTAACTTCAAATAGTGAGAGAAATTTGAAAAAAAAAAAAATCCCGCAAAGTAATTTCGTGAAACAGGCCCCAAGCTGAACTTGGTTTATACTGAGTACGAACATTAAGTAGAGAAGAAACGTTTTCATTTTATCGGCTGCGGCCTGTTTCACGGAAGTAGTTTCCAACCTTTCACTCTGCAGCTTCATTTCGTGAAAGTAAACAAAAAATATTAATTTCTTGGACGAGGCTCGAACGACTGACTCTCAAAATCAAAACAACTCAAACAAACGAAGCCAACAGATGGGGCAACTCACTTCAACACGTGTTAGTAGCATTACAAAATGAGCATGCGTTCCACCCGTTTGTCATTTTTTTTTTTCGTTAAAAAGATGCTTTTGCTGTTATAATTTATTGACATGCGTTGTGCAGGACAATACATTTAATTTTTCGTCAAGTAATGATCTTTCTTTCCTTTTTCGGTCGTCAGAAGTTCTAAGTAGGTCATTTGTAGGAGCTTCCCCTTGATCAAGCACGCGACGTTACTAAATTTAAGCGCCACTAGCGCACAAAATTCGTTTCTGAATACGACTTGGCCTAGTCAGCGTTAGACGCTCCAAAGAACGTCTCTGAATACGGCTGAAAGACTTTAGCGGGAAGTGAGCGTGCTTGAGACAGGAAATGAAAAGTGAAAAGTTGCAAAGTACTTCCGTGAAATAGGACCCTGCATTAAATTTCATCACATCCCCTTCTTGACTTTTATAGCTCGTACTTCTAGCTTGCTTTCACTTCCCACATTACTAAAGATGATCTTCGTGTAGATCTAAACATTTTGCACGACTTGGAGCCACAAACACGTCTAACGAGTATATTTCTACTTTTACGCCCTCCTAAATTACAATATAAATCATCTCATTTCCATTACGGTGCGCAGTGGGCCACATAACAATTAGTTGACCAAAATTGGATTTTGTGGAGTGGGAAGAAATACCCAACCAAAACCGATGACATGGGAAGGTGCACAGTTTTGAGAAGTTAATTCGGAGTCTTAACGAGCAAAGGGAATGTCATAGACTGATCATGCCTAGCAATTCATATCTGTAGTTCATTTTTTTTTAAGTACAGATCTCTGTGACGTTGGATAGAACTCGTCGTGTATTCATTTCTTACAACATTTGTCCTAAAATCCAAACTTCGTGTAGAGGTACAAAATTTTGCGTGTGCTCAAACACATGAATTGATCTAGAGTAGCACCCGGATTTCATAGGCAGATTAACAATACCATCCTTTCACCCTTCACTGCAAACATATATTTACGTCTCCTGCTCAAAACTGACTGGCAATACAATCTATTGATCTAACGAGGGAACTGTCCCAGCTGATTAGCCGATATTTATAGGAAATATTTTCTCACCAGGTTTTAATCTGTAATGTACGCAAATGACATCCACAGACCAAACCTTTTTGAAAATTCTGAACAGGAATTATTTCAAATATCGATTTGTGCTTATTTGTAGATTGTAAAGAATATGTTTGAAGACACTTGTGATAAAACCGCTGTGGGAATATGACCCAACCTTTGCGTAATGACAATAGGTGAAGAGCTACATCTGGCGATGGTATGAGAATCATGGACGCCATCTTGGATTCATCTCGATAATTTTAAAAGTTGGGAGGGGGTCGTGTGACATACCATTTTAGGCTAGCTCGTTCTCAGAAATTCAAATATTGTCACCAAATTGAGCACATGTTGTAAGGCGCCAAATTGTAACTTCTATTTTCTAATATCAATCCTAATATTTCCTAAACAAATAAACGTAGGCGTTACATGGCTTCATATCTGAATTTCTGAGAACAAGCTAGGCTAAAATGATATATCACACGACCCCCTTCCTATTTAAGATTGTCGAGCTGAATCCAAGATGGCGGCCATGATTCTCATACTATCGCCACATGTAGCCCTTCACCTGTCATTACCAAAAGTTTGGGTCATATTTCCACAGCGGTTTTACAACGACACGTGTCTTCAATACGTATTTCTTACCATCTACAAATAGGCACAAATCGATATTTGAAATAATCCCTGTTCAAAATTTTCAGAAAGGTTTGGTCTATGGATGTCATTTGCGTACATTACAGGTTTCTCAACCTAGTGAGAAAATATTTCCTATAAATATCTGCTAATCAGCTGGGACAGTTCCCTCGTAAGCAGTCTTGCTTTACAACCTCTCCTTACGACGGCGAGCTGCATACAACAGAGGGCGCCCTGGAATCGTCAGTTTAGTGTTATACTTCCAGTTGCAGTTACAAACAGAATCAATGGGGCATCCTGATACATGGGATTCAAGTGAGAATCGTCATTTTTGAAGTCGGTGGAAAAAAAAAATCATATGGTAAGTCAGAAAATGCAATAGGGGAAAGCTAAGCTTTATGAAGGACCCACCGCTTCTTGAAAGTAGTCGTAACAGTAATTGAAATATCCAACCATACTTCTTCATAGGGGCTCTAAGCTGCAACGCAGACAGCAGGTTTGAATTTCCGAATGATTAATCTCGGAACATGAAAGCGGGACTTTGTTGACAATACTACACAACAAGCAGTTCATTCTGAATGGTCTGAATCGTCTACGAATCAGCCTAGACTTTAGAGATAAAATGCTGCGCCAGTTTCTTACCTTGGTCATCTGTCGAGATGGGAAGAGCGAAAGGCTTGATTCAATATAACCGCCTGGCTTCCGAGACACCAACTGCTCAAGGACAGCACTCTGAAAAGAAAAAAAATAACCATAGATACTAATAACATGCTTTAAAAAACATTATCAATGTGAATATATGGTTAACTTAAACAAAATGTATTTACATGGTTAGTTTCTCACATTTACGGGCCAAACAGGTATCGCCTAAGCCAATCACGTCTCAGGAATGACTTCCTTCTGCAAGCACACATGGTAGCGGCTAGGGTCTTTGTCCGGGTATTCACCAGAACGATATTTGTTCTTTGTACGTTAAATCGTGTTATCAACCAACGTTTGTGGCAGCCTCCTATATATATACGAATTATTATTATTCAATTGTTTATATGTTAATTAACTAGTTCAAGTGATGGAAATGATTTAAATATTTATTAATACATATGTATATAACACTCACCATATCTATATACATAGGAAAACTATTGTAGAAAAGTTTGAATTTGTGGTCAACAGATGGCAGCACCAAAGTACCCTAATATACGAAGTGAACAACTTCTTTATTTCTGAAGAAAATCATTTCGTTTCTTTTTGATAATAATTCTTATTTTATATTTCTTTTGTTACTCACGTTCTTTATGATTCTGTTAATTTGTTTCTTTCTTATCAACATTATTTATTAGCCTGTCGTTATTAGTTATACTGCTAATGTACGTAAGAGCTTATGCTTGGTTTTGTCAAATTGGATCGAATTAAATCATAATGTTATATTGATTTAGTGGTTCTGCTGTGTGCAGTTCTACAGTCCGACACTCCACGAATCTAAATAAAAATAGGGATCTCTTTTCCTCCCAATCTTTTATTTGATAAATCTCTTAGTTTTGAGAAGTTATCTCTTAAGAGTATGCTAGCACGCCCGACACCTTCGCTAGGTGGAACTTGGGGCACTACTCCCGGAATCGTGTGTTACGCATGGTAAATCACTTGTCTTCACTCAAAGGACCTAGAAGACATTATAAACCCTGCGATGAGCGAAAGGATGCTCCAACTTTATGGCGCCTAAACTTTGCGCCCGTTTCAGGTCTATCGAGTCGCATGGTTAAAAAATTATACTGTTTTATATTTTACTAGCTGCAATTGGATCCTACACCCTGGTCAACTGGCATGTTGCCATGTTTTTCTTATTGTGAGATCAGGCCTTTTGGCGAAACGTTGTCTAGTTTGTGTACTCACACTAGCTGATGGAAAAAAATCTTTATGCCTGAAGTCTACGCTTTATTAATTAGAGAAATGCCATGCGACTCTTTAGAGCCGATTCCCCCTCTGCCGAAACATCGAACACTTTTGAACACGAACTAAACTTTGCTAAAATCGTTGTCATTAACTTTCTTTAGCCACATTTCGAATATTCTTCATTTTGCAGCCATGACTCACTAAAATGGCAGTCTCCAGGCATTTCGAACATAAACTGTATTATACTACAACTCACAGTTACAGTACACATGTTGCAAAGTCATACTAAACACCCCCCCCCCCCAGAGATGAACAAGTTCCCTCCCCAATGCATCTCTCAACAAGTGAGTTGGACTCTTCCAGAATGAGCAGACGAAAATATGCGACCTTCTCGGGAAATTTTCGTTGTTATAAACCAGCACGTATCCACACCGATAAGGGCGAGAATGGTATACACTTCGGGAAAACCTAATACGACGTAAAATTCGTAAATTATTATCAACAATAAAATACAAAATTATTTAATACAATTTTTTTCACGGTCTTGATTCAAAGTAATAGAAATCAAGGACTTTCAACTACCTTCACAATTTAAGGATAATCTAAAGCAACGAACTCTAACAAAAGATGGCAGCACTACCTCCGTATATGCCTAACGTATTTTCACTGTTACACGAAATTTCAATGCTGCTTCTACAGATTCAAGCCTAGAGAGTTCAAACTTTCAGGGAAGAAAGTTCATAACCAATTCAAGAGCATCATCTATGCCGATTTTTAATTTTCTTTTTTGTTCATTGTTGAAAGAGCTTCATTGTTATATGTATCGATATTCACAACAACAATGAGGCGATCTCAACAATGAACGAAAACGAAAATTAAAAATCGGCATCGATCATGCTCTTGAACTGGCTATGAACTTCTTCCCTGGAAGTTAGAACTCTCTAGGCTTGAATTTGTAGGAGCAGCAACGATAAGAATACATTAGACATATACGGAGATAGTGCTGCCATCTTTTGTTAGAGTTCGTTGCTTTAGCATATCCTTAATAACGAAATTCAAAAACTTTCAAGGCGTTGAACACCAAGAGCATGAATTCAAGTACTTTGAAGGAATTGAACTGAATTCTCATTTATAGCCTTTAGGCATCTAAGGCTCAGGCCGGGATAGAGGAGGGGAAAGGATTTGGGAAGGTGTCGGCAAGGGCCTATGTTGAATGTGCCATCCCAGCATTTGCCTGCTGTGACAGTAAAAACCCTGGAAAAACCTCAGTCAGGATGGGCGGCCGCTGGGATTGAACCCACGATCTCCCGAATGCTATGCCAACGATCTACCACTGAGCTACGGCGGTTCGGTAAGTACTTTCAAGGAAACCACGGACCCATGCGAAGCCTATAGCAATTCTCGTTTCTACAATTAATACTCGAGGTACGTAATTGTGATAATACAATCCTTCTCCATGCGATAATATATATTTTTTTTCAGCAATATAACTTAATCTCATGACTGTTACTGATCGAACGACTGCGTGATTATATAAAGTCCAGCCCACTATTTGACCACAGTTGTCATATTTCAAAAGTAATTATTATAAAATTACAACTGGTGTTGGCGAAATGGTTTTGAACGTGCAGGTACTGAACACAGAACATTGTCCCAATATGTTGAGTGCACGGAGCACGACTAATTTGACTATTAGTACCAATTAATACTGTTTACCTACTATTCATAGACAATTGAATCACAATGAAATACTTTTGTAGGGAATCGTTTTCAAGATGCTACTCGGTAAATTACCGAACTTTTGATCTTTCAATCACTGAAAGCACCCATGGTTTCAGTCATTTCCTCATGCACACAAAATACGAAATTAAGCATATATCACGTCATCTGTATACAGAAACAAAATCAGTAATAATGTAGAAACCTGTAAGTCTGCTGCTTCTTTCTGCATCTCCTGCAGTTTCGTCATCGTTTTGACGAGGTGATGCATTGGGCTGGCTTTATCCAAACACGGCACCGTTCCTGCTTTCCGGCCACTGATGTCCACCACAGTAGGGGAAGCACTCATTTGCCGTAGGTCCTGTCACAAAATAAGAATCAACTTTTATTTTATGATTTACACATAAACCGTTTCTCTTTCTTTCTTCGGCAGTCGTACACATAATATGTCTACAATGCTTTTAATCAATTGATAGAGACAGTACAATTTTGTGAATAAAGGTGTTTAAACTTCGTGAGTAGAAGGTAATGTTTAGGTATTATTTCTGTGAATAAATCAATAAAAATGATGTAATTTCGTGAGTAGTGCTCAGAATTCGTGGATGGAAGCAAAATGGCCAAATTTCGCAAGTATTTAACTCTATGCTGTTTCTTGAGTGTTTAAAATTTTCGCGAGTCGCGAAATTCTACTGTGTCTATCAAATTGGTTTAACTGGATAAACAAAAATCCATGTTGTCAATCGATTGACACATACTTTTAAATTAATTTTAAAAGAATACAGTTGTGTGTTTCATTTCAAGTCAAAACTTTCATTTAAAGGTGACTCTACAAAACTCAAACAAATTAGCACTGCGATTCTACTACCAATCTCCGAGGTCCCTTGGTAGCATCTCAGATACACAAACATACAAAAAAAAAAAAGTTGGCAACCCTGACAACTGGAGTGCTTAAGGACGGAAACACCCACAGTATTTTTCTATAGTATCGAAGAGTGTGTATGCCAAGTTTGTTGCGGATAGGACTAACGGTGTGCGGGCCAATTTGCAAAATTGAATTTTAAAGTACGTTTGCAACACTGACAACTGGGGTACTTGGGGACAGTGGCACTCACAGTATTTTCTAATGTATAGAGTATCATGATAAGTAGTATTTCAGCACTAAATAAAATATGCATTTCAGAACACAAAATATGTTAAAAGCACCAGATATTTTCATTTCGTACTATTAACATCTAGAAGTTTGCAAGAGAATTGAGTAGCATGTAATAACAATAATATTGATCATAATAATAATACTAACAGTGCCTTTCAATTATTTCTAAACACACATACACAAATATCTATTTGATTGAGTAAGTTTGATGATTTAATGATATTTGAATAAGATTACATTCTCAAAATTAGTTATTTGCACAATAATTAGGTGAATGTTTAATAATAATAATAATACCCTCAAATTCGAGATTATATTGTTGCGCAATATGTCCTTGCTAGAGCGCGCAACACGGTTACCACTTTATTCGCGTCCTGTATTAATTCTCAGGATTATAAAGCTAGCAGATTTCCTTGTCTGTATACTTTAAGCATTTTTATTAAAAGAAAACAAAACAAAACATTTAACACACATCACTCACATACAGACATGTATTCATGGGCGTCACATACAAGGATGGGCCGCCAGCTCTACAGCTATTAGTGTTCGAAATAAATCGCCTTGAAATATAGTTTTAGACGTCTTTGGGGCCCTCTAGCACCGAAACTAAGCATGATAGGGCGCGTGTTGATATGAACTTTTTTTTCTTGTTTTGCTATGAAGATTCACCTCCCGAAGTTTGTACCAGAGGTCTTGAATCACCCTGTATAAGATAGGATATAGCAACAAGAAATAAGGTAAAAAATAAATAAATAAACAAACTCATTGTTCATACTAATAATAATTAATATTTGTAAACAATTTGAAGAAAAAAAGTAAATTCCCCCAACACAGAAAATATAAGGGCCAGGTTTGACAACCGGGAACTGCTCCCACTCTCCTTCCACCCATCAAATTTAAGTGAGCAAATAAGGTCCTGGAGACATCCCCGGGGATAGCCTACCTCGGTTCCCGGGAAAATGTTATTGTATTTAGGGTACCCATCAGGTACGCGACCGGAGCCGAAACTAATATAGTTAAGAGACAGGGGTGGATGGAGGGTCCCAAATGTTAAAAAAAGTATAGAGTAATGTTTATTTCAAGTTTGATGCGGATAGGTCTACCGGAATGGAAGCAATTAAGAAAACTCGATTTTACAAAGTGTGTTGGCAACACTGACCCATGCACCAATCAAGGCGGCTCTGCACTAGTATAGCCAAGACCTTTCTGACACCACCTCACCTGAGATTTGTTTTTTTTTAACACGGACGGACGGACTGAACGCGATAATAAGATCCCGTTTAGTAAGCGACGCCATCAAAGGACTTAAAAGGCATTCACAAAACTCAAACTAATAATTATAACTTACTTCAAAACACTTTAGTCTTTGTAACCAATGATTACCAATATACGAGGGTGACTCAATAAATAATCTTAAACAAGGTAAAAATGCTCATATGCAGCTCGAAATATTGTCAGTTCAACATTTTCCACATCTCTTCTGTAGTAATTTGTACGTGGCTTGAATGGCAAGCAATGAATGCCTCTATCTAATTCTATAATTCATCGATAGGTAACAGAACTGAGGCACCCAACACCAAGAAGTAGGTGAATGAAACTTGGACAGCAGATTACTTATATAAAGGTAAGCAAGAAAGTTCTGTCGCTTTTTCACCCACCACCTTCGAACATCGATATGTCACCTAAGACGTACCTGGAAGATCAAAAATAGTCCCCATCAGCATCAACGACCTTCTGCCAACGTCCTGGAAGGCCATGGATTCCATCGCGGTACAACTTGGTGGGCCATGAAGAGAAGAAGGTATGAAGTGCATTTTGCACCTCTACTAGGGATTTGAACTGGCGTCCTCTAAGCTGATTGTCCAAGGAATGGAACAGGTGAAAATCGGACGGTGCAATGTCCGGTAGTATGGCGGATGCAATAGTGTTTCCCATCCAAGGCGTAGAATGATGTCCCGGGTCATCCTAGCCACGTGGGGCTTAGCGTTGTCCCGTGACAGGAGAACACCTTTACGATTCAGAAGTGCGGCTCCAGAGTTTTGAGTTTTTCTTGAACACGGCTCAACTGCTGACAGCACACAGTTGCATTGATGCTCTGACCAGCTGGTAGCAGTTCCCGATGCACGATGCCGCGAGCAGTCCACCAAACACACAGGAGGACCTTCTTCTGGTGCAGTGCTGATTTCGGCTGTTTTGGAACCGGTTCATGGGATGCTAACCAATGATGACGGCACCGTGGAGCTTCGTACAGGACCCACTTCTCATCACATGTCAACACCCTGTCCAGAAATGTCTCCTTCCTCAGACGAGACAGCAAAGAAAGACAGGTGTCTGCTCGCGTTGCCTTCTGGCCCGGAGTCAAATCATGTGGGGACCCATCGACCCAACTTGTAGTGCTTCCCAAGTTGATGGAGGTGCTGCCGAATGGTTTCTCCACTCACACTGAATTGTAGTCCCAGTTCCTCACATGTCTGGCCACTGTTCGCCTCAATTGCTGCCTGAAGATCTTCATTTGGTACCTGTGTCGGTGTTCCTGCACGTGGTGCGTCTTCGAGTGTTTCGTCACCGTCCTTAAACTTGGTAAACCACCGCTGCACTGTCCGCGTAGTCACGACACCCTCACCAAAGGCCTGGCATATCTTCTGCCCCGCTGCAGTTGCGTTTGACCCCAGTTTGAACTCGTACAGCATTCACGCCCTTATGACGCTCTGTGCAAGTCCCATGTTCACTCTGTCCTTCCGCACGTTCACGGTGTAACTGAACTGCCACAACCAGGTAGTATGTTGGCTATACCCACACCAACAACTGACCTTCGCCTGATCTCCATTCGCATTCAACTCACGGTGTGAGGGCCAATTGAACACAGACCTCCACAAAAAGCGACAAAACTTTCTTTGTTCCCTTTATATATGATGTATTACACTGAAAAAAAGTTACAAGGTCACAACTTACCAAGTATAAGCGATATGCAGATCTCCCAGCGCGACATTGTAAAAAAACACGGAACAGTTTGGTCAGGCATTTTTAGAACCATTAATTACACCATAATTGTAATTATATTTAAACAAAAGAGAGGAACTACAGGACAACTGGGAGGCCTGGATATGTCAACGTTCAATACCGTCTTCTTCAATGACCACTTGTATCTACGGGATATTTAATGAAAGCCTACGCACCCGCCCCATTCCATCGCAGAGTTTTCAGATACCATGCTGTGGGAGAGTGTTCCATCCCTAATCTAATGCATCTCGATGGTCAAATCAACAATGGTCGTTGCTGATTGCGGATGAGCTTGGAGCTGGCGTCAAATCATGTCCATGGGGGTGCAGCCGGTTGGGAGTATTTGGGGGAGCGTCATATCGATGTAATTTTGACTGTTTAAGGAGGGGACACAAGGCAAATGTCCTTGCCCCGGGCGCAGTATTTCGTAGATTCCGGTGCTTTCCACAAATCCAGGGCTCGTCACAATTGGTATTTGTTACTTTACGATAACGTGACATCTGAGTAAGTCCGCAATCTACGTTTTTAAATATCTTTCTACGTATTCCGCAACTCTTACGCATACTGCTTTTCATGTGTTTGGGTGCTTAAGAGGCCTCCGTTTGGGCTAGGTATGCGTGTGTGTTATATTTTTCAAGATACTGGACAAATGACAACCAATAATAAAATTTTGGAAAGTGACCCCAATAATACTTGCGAGTGTGTATCAAAAAAACCATCTGAAAATTTGGCATGGCTTATCTTTACTGAGAAATTAGAATACCTGTAATTGCGTAGGCGTATGACGTCAGCAAATATGGGTGTTCTAATTTCTCAACTAAAATAAACAATGTCAAAATCTCAGGTAGTTCATTGGGGCCACTTTTCAAAATAACATTATAGTTTGTCATTTGTTCAGTATCTTCAAAAATATGAAATACACACACACATGCCACGTAGGTATGGCTCAAAGAGGCACTGGGGTAAAAGACAGATAAAAATATTAATAATACGCTTGTACTTCTTTGGTACACGTTCCTAATAGAGCTGCCATCTTTAACTGTGCTTACACACACGATTCTGCCACATAACAAACAAAATTAGTACTCAACTTACAACTATGATATGTAACAGATTTTTATTTATTAATTCACCCTGGCACTCCAGACCCTCCATACCTTAAGCAATGCGGTTGTCCTCCTTGTAAGATCTGCCAAGCGTTCCGACTTGTTCGAATCTTCATCTTCTTCATCATCATCATCTACTATAACGGTACCTTTCTTGATCACCTACAAAACAAATATTACGATAATTGCATGGATATTTGATTAAACAAATAGACTTCTATGCCAATAATTTTGGGCAAAAAGCAAAGATGTAGAAGAAAATTACTAGTCTGTGTTTACCTTACGATGATGGATTAAACAGGCAGCTATGGCCGACGTACGTGAGGGATGATGTCCGTCGATAAGCGCTCTTCCGGAGGAAGCTGAGGGATAACAATGCCGACAGTAGGATTCGAACTCGCGATACGAAGTCCGCGACAGTAACCACTAGACCATGGAGGGATGGGTTATTATTAAATTACACGTCTCGGCTGAAATAGCATCAAAGGATCGTCTCAAGTCGGTTCAAGTCGTTTCTCGGCAAGCACAACTTCCGTGGAAAAGTAGCGACCAGACTTCTATTTTCTAGGTACGATTCCGGTATTTGACTAATGAGACTAAGGAGAAACTTGTCAGGATGGGCAGCACATATTTGAGATCCGTAGTTAGTAACCTCAGAGCTGTGGTTCCTAACCTAGTGTCCAGGTAAGCACATGAATGGGTTTCAGGGGGGGGGGGGGCATGAGGGTAAGACAAACTAACATTTACAATCACTGCGCGTGTAAGTGTTGCGAAAAAGCAAAATCAGACTATTTAGAATTACTTTAGCTTGCGTTAGGAGTGATTTTTGTAAATGGGACCTGTTACAGTTTTACCAATCAGTTATAGAAACACTGTCATAGGGACGGATTATTTGCAATTGTGAATTACGTATGGTTTTTGCTTACTAAGTAGCGCTGCAATCGCAAAGTCCGTGTGTTTCGTTTAACAAATGAGTAATATGTCGTAATGCGTTTAGTTATTCTTTCAGCCACTCCAGGCAAAATGAACAAAAATTTTACGGCCGTGACAAAAAAGAGGGTTTTAGTGCACAAAATGTAGGCCATGTTGACATTTTAGTAAAAATCAGTGTATAAATGTTCACAGACAACGTTGTAATTAAATAATTGATTGGTATTATTAGACTTCGAGACAAACTACAAGTGTATAATCAATAATGCTTTTCTGGTAAGGCACAGAGTAGAGTTCGTCACCTCAATTTGATAACCTGTGAAGTGACTTCACAAATTTTGTAACATCCGTGACGGCACATTTTCATCAATTCCCTCAATATGAACACATTTAGGTCAATAAAATTTTCTCTGCAGGACGATAATTATGTTTCACATTACTTATAAAAACCAACGTTGAAAAAAGAACACTTGAAATGAAAGGAAATGTAACCCCCGTGACAACTGGAACTGTTAAAGTAGCAATGGGTTGTTACTACAATCATTGTGTTTAAAAGTTTTCTTTTCTTTATCTTAGAGGGGGTCGCGACACAAAATTTTTAGAACCACTGCTCTAGAGCATGGTGGGCGGTGGCGAATATGACCAAGAGATTTCACTATTTGGTTGCATAATTGAAGGGCATGGGGGAAAAACAATGGTGACCCTCATGTGAGCTGAACTGTGGAAAGAGTTCAAGTTACAAACAACAGATGGCAATTTGTTTTATGGGAAGCTTCATAAGCCGGCAAGGCAGTGTGACGGTCCTAAACTGGAACAGGTCGCATGACCAGAGGAAAACTTCAACTCCAGAAAAGCAGAAACATGATGCCAAGGAAAAAGGGCGAACGCGCGCCACACCGCTGATAATAGGGAGGCCAGGCACCAGTCGATGACCACCTACGAGACTCCAAACCAGCAGTCTCTTAACATATTATATTCAACTTTGCACCCTGTCAGGAAATCACTGAGAAAAAAATCATGTTTTACGCAACGGAAATGACGCCAAAGATTGTTCCTTGCACCAAACAATAGTCAAGGCAGCAGTAGCAGAGAAAGGATTGCCATCTGGTATTTATTCTAATGTAAGCTGGTATTCGTGAAACTCGAACTTCAACTGTCCCATGACTGGTACCAGTTCTACATAAAACAAAGTCACATCGTAGAAAAGGCCGCTCTCTATCAGCAAGCCAGCATAATAATAATACCTGAGAGGAACAAATTACATCTCATCAGAATTTCACTCATAATAAAACATATCACGTCATTAATAACCATCGCAGATCATCTGTTCCCTTAATAAAATCTCACTGTAAAAACTTCATACCAGATAAACAAACTTACCGCACTCATGCCTCCCAAAGGAAGTGCTCGTCAAGGGACAATTTCATTAAAAACAAGCCAGACATCATAACCAAAGGAAACTTCACCAGAAAAAAAATGTCTCTTCAGTACCTATAACTGAGCACATTTACACACCCAAGAACGACTGTGATACTCAAAAGCATTAAACTGTAGCACGAAATAAAAAGCTAATGAAATAATTAACTTATCGACCTCATAGCGGAAGCTAATTGAAGGCCAAATCTCAACACCTTGATAAAATGAACAGTTGGGAATAGCAAATCAAATATTTAAGAATTCTGGTATAATGGGAGTTTATTTGTCCTATTATAAAAATATTTCACTTAAAAAAACGAAGTATTTAAACATTACAATATTCCAATCTCACCTTATAAAACAGCAAATTTTAATTAAGTTTGCTGAAGTTGTTACTGCCAAATTTGTTTACATTTGAAGGCAGACGATTTTCGCTTAAAACAATAGTATCAGAACTGCAAATTTATATCTCAATACGCAACCACTTAAATTTGGACGCAAATTTATTTCATGTTTCCAGAATTTGCGAGATGATTTTAAAAGTTACTAAACATTACTAAAAGCACATTTAGTGAGTAAATAGGTGTGGTATACACGACTTTACAAGTGCAGGACACTTAAAAAAACACCTGTGCACACATTTAAAAACTTTTTACATATCTTATGAAGTCAATTACTAGTAGTGGTTGCTTCGTTTGGAATAAAAAAATTCACTGAGAAATGTTTGATAACAACAGCAACAGCAATTGGCAGAGAACGCCAACTCACATTGAATTTAGAGGACAAAACACATGACAGCATACAAAAACACACACATCAATAAAGCTATTCCAACTCCGGAAATTTGAAATTACTAAAAATAAAACTTGAACGCTTAAGGAGAGGGAATCCCTATCTTATACACTCTGACAACTACAATATTTACACGCAAGTCAACCAACTTTTACCATTTACTCATTATTCCAAAGAGTAAATTTACGTTTTGCAAATAATCCCATTTTCAAAAGAAATTACTAAAGTTACTTCAGATTGAATTTACATTTTCTATGGAATAAATTTCAAGTTAATTATTCCCAAAATACAGTCTTCCAAAAATCTGTTCTTACGCATCGCTGTTCCAAATGTTGTGGCAGCCCTCCTGCACATATGAAGAAGGATATTATCTTCTTTTATTGTTTTTATTATGATCAATTCATTATTTAAATGTTAATGAAATGATTCCTGGAAGTGATCACGATTTTATACGTAAATTGATATTTGTCTCGTGATCGGAATTATGCATTTCTGAAAAGTTGTGTTTGGTGCTCACTAGATGGCATCAGGAAAGTCCTTATCGAAGTGAAGTGACTAACTTCCTTATTTATTATTTAATTCAAGTCTTTCTTTTGTTGTTTTCGTTCTACATTTATATTATTGTTGTTATTTGATTCTCTTTTGATTATCTTTCAGTGTTTCAAAGTTATTCACTTCTTTTATGGAATAATCGCAATAACTTAACTTACCTAAGGAGGTAAATTCTCTTGGCGCGTTTTATGAAATTGTAACCTAAATGATACGATGATTATAGGTACTGCTATCCCAGCAGTTCTATCTGCAATACTCCTTTCGCTTGTTTAATGCCCAACTACTCTCCGACTAGCACGCCCGATGCCTTCGCACGGTGGACCAGGGGCACGGAACAATAGATCTGCAGGTCCGACTAGTCCTAGATCGATGCTTAAAGGACCTACAAAGTGATTTGAAACTTACAGCCCACAAATTCAGAGCAATGGAGAAAACCTATTTAAATGAGACATTCAATATTCCATCCATGAGTTCAGTGTGGTTGCAATTTATGTAATATCCATTTTAGTTATTCACAGATGGCCGCCGACTAAAACATTCCTAATGACTTACTTGAATTTAGAAAATATACCACGCTTCCTTAAAGATGCTCCATGGAGCTGGGTGCTGGGGTTAGCCTTGCATCGTTGTCCTAATCACTTCCATCATAATAATTCTCAATGATGAAATAACAGCAGGAAATACTGAAGAAACTGCTTCTCACAGCTAACTAACTCAGATGGAGTAGATATTTTCGGATGATAAATCTTATTTCTGAATCGAAGATTGTGAAACACATGGCCTGTAGGCCTGATCAGATATCCTGGACGAAATCACTCATTCAAAAATTGGCAAGACGCAAATTTATTACTCCAGAGCTACAAAATGGCTTATAGGAACTTTTAAACTGAATTTGGAGCATCGACGACGACGTCTTTATCAAAAACTTAGAATTATGGAAAACGGTGAATTTTCACTAACTTGCCAAATCAAACATGGCGGACATTGTGACTCTCAAACCCGAAAACAGCAGAACGAAAACGACGCTACAGGATAAACAAATTAAAACTCTCAAAGAAAAGCAAAACGTACACGTCAAAATAAAATAAAGTTTCACAAATTGTTAGATTCAAAAGTTTATTTAGTTAACTTATAAACCTTGACCCCCCAAAATTTCCTAAAGTAACAAACCAATACATAGATAATATAATACAAGGAAGGGCCATCTACGTCATCAACAGCAAACAAACAAGGGGAAAGAAATTGTGCAAGTGTAGACCGCTTACACTAAATACACACGGCCCTTGTGTACAGGAACTATAATCTAATACGACTTGTTTAGAATGACAGAAAAAACACACACACACAAATAATAAACGTGCAGTAAAAGAAAACAAACCACTGCTTTACCTTAAGTGGCGGCAAATTCTTCAACTGGTTTTTCATGTGAAGAGTTTGTAACCTCAAATTCTCGTTCTTCACATGACGAAGGGCCAATCTTAAGTCCTGGATCTGCTGAACAAGCAGGGGAGAATCTTTCACCATAGCAGGCAAACTAGGACCAGTTTGGAGCAGCCCAGAAGGTGACGTCACGCCTGTTCAAAAAAGAAACAATCATAAATTCAATGAGCCTAACATCTTATTTTCTTCTTCTTCAAATTTTTAAGAGTGAATTTTAATATTGGGTTACGTATTATGATTTTGAAATGACAAACATGGCGCTGCTTAATACTACTCTTTGGAACAATATCTCCATTATAATTTTTTTTAATCAAATTGTTCTACTCAAAAAATAAAATAATATTCCGCAATGCACGGCCCACGTTGAAGAAATATCTCTGCAATAATTAAGAAAAATATTAATTTCCATACACATCTTCCTTCGAGTTTTTAACGTTCAATTTTTAGATTTTAGTCAACAGAAAAACTAATCTACTAGTACTTCAGTCTTCTATTGAGAAAGAACAGTATCACCAATCCTACTTATAGAAAACAACGCCATCTTTCTCTGTGGTGGCTCAGTGGTAGAGCGCTCATCTCTGGTACTTGGGGGTCCTCGGTTCGATCCCAGCTCGTGCCATGTGGGCAGGGCCTGAGCCAAAATTATTTAAAAGTCTTAAATAAAATTCAATTCAATTCAACGCTATCTCTCCCAAAATATCGCCTATTGTACTAATATGGTAGAGAAAATATCGCCCGTGTACTACTTTCGGTACGCCTTTTACCATCCTGACTGAAGTTATTCCAGGGTATTTCCTGTCATACCAGGCAAATGCTGGATGGTACCTACAAAATAGGCCCTGGCCAACACCTTCCCGCATTACCGAGCCGACGTAACTCAGTAGTACAGCGTTGGCGTAGCATTGGGAGGTCCTGAGTTCGATCCCAGCGGCCGACCATTCTGACCGAGGTTTTTCCCGTCACACCAGGCAAATGCCGAGATGGCACCTTCCTGAATCCTTTCCCCCTCCCTTATCTTGTCCTAAGCTTTAGATGCCTAAGGGCCATAAAAATAAAAATTCAAACCTTCCCGCACTCTTTTCCCTCCCCTATCCCGGCCTGAGCCTTCGATGCCTGAAGGCCATAAATAAAATCAAATTCGGTAGGCCTTTAACTGCAACAGTGTAACAGCTTGTAGATGCTTCTTCGCTTACTTCCTCTTCCGCTAAAATAAATCATCTTTTCTCCCACCAAGTCTTTTGAAACACGACGTCGCTATATCATCATAGTGATTCCTAACAGAATTGCGACAGTTTAGTGCAAACAAACAGTCTGTAGAAAAAAGGAAGTGTTACAATAGGCCTACATCATTTAATTAATCCTTCCTTACCAACTCTTAACATCTTGCATTCCTCATGCATTGCATATCGAGCGGCCGTGGCTCAGTGGTAGAGCATTCGGGAGGTCCTAAGATCGGTCTCAGTGGCCGACCATCCTGACTGAGGTTTTTCCAGTTTTTTCTGTCATACCAGGCAAATGCTGGGATGGTACCTACAAAATAGGCCCTGGCCGTCTACCTTCTAACATCCTTTCCCCTTGCGCGAGCCTGAGATGTCGAAAGGTCTTAAAATAAATTCAAATTCAATTGGTGCATAGCACCTTACAACATTACATACGTCGTAATATGTTAGCCTAATTTCATGTTTCGCATGATGAATTGAAGATGGTGGCCATGCAACTGACACTGCAAAATGATTGCATCTCGGCATGCCCTCTATTATGCAAAGCTAATACGTGATACGTTCCTAACTACTAGCAAACAGGACTTACCAGCAGTCTTCGTAGCGAGACCTTCGATCAAAGCTTTCTTTGAGAATGTCTTCAGCTTCTCTTTGAGTTCTCCTCTCTCGGATTCCAGGGAGTCAATGTCTGCCTGCAGATGGTCCATCGTCTCCTCAAACTCCTTCTCTTTGCGCTTCAGCAACATATGAGCGTCATCCAGTTTTCTCTATTTAAGCGAAGGAAGAAACACAAACACCTTTCAGTAACACATCATTAAGAACTGGAATGACACTTTCATTATAAAAATATAGAACTCGACAGAAATTACCTTTCCCTAAACTGTTCTAACCAGGGTGTCTACAGAATTTACTGAAGACAAATTTAGGACTTTTTCATGCACCAAAAAGATGGTTGGGACTAGCTAGGGAACCCACAATTGCCACACGCGAACTCATAACATATGAATCCCCTGGATAACTAGATTTCATAACACATCAACCATGCTTCAAATGTATGAGAATATTTTCTGCACATTTGGGAAAATGGCACATCCCCCATTAAAGTTAGCTAAAAAATAAAAGCTTTACCTGACTTAATTCATGATCTGAAACTCAATTTCTTGACTTTTATAACCAATGACTCGGTTTCACTACTTTTAATAATAATAATAATAAAAAAAAAATCTGCGAGCCAAAGTTAAGGCAACTAAAACTCTGAACAGATTTGTTGCCAACACACAATTGATATGTCAAATTTCACATCATAGATAACGTATGTTAGTAAGTAAATCATACAGAATTCAGAACACTTTGTCCCCGATTATGACTATATCAAAATTTGTAAAGAATTTATGTCTGTCAAACGACTTGTGTTAGTGCTGGGTACGTGTCTATCTCCTATATAAGACTGATCGAAAGTGCGTTTATATACAAACAAAGAATACATATATTATAATTTCTACGAAGAAGGCAAATTTCCGACATTAACTCCGCCATTTCAGAAGGCCATAAGCTAATTATTGTTTCTTAAAAAAAATAATTCCTGCGAATTCACTCAATATGTGAATAAGAGTGTTATAACACAATAAGAACATTAACAGTAATACGAACCATTGGAGAACTTTTTTAGTACACAAGGAGTAATAAAAACTACGCTCTCCCTGCCTATATGACGCAGTTGACAATTTATCATCATACCTGGAGCTTCTCGATAGTCAATTCATAGTCTTTGTTGACATTTCCTAGTTTCTTTTCGGCCAGCTCTTTCCGGATATTCATCTCACTTAGCTCTTCCTGTTTCATCTTCAGAGCTACCTTCAATTCCTGCAACACAAACAATCATCAAAAATATACTTTCACGTGTGTGTACATTTTTAAGAATAATAACTTATTTCTAACGTCCTTTATCTTAAATCTACAAACTATACCGCTTATAAATTATATGAAAGATATTGCTTTCAAATATTAAGACGACATTACTCTCATATTTAGATATTGCTGTTCTTTAACAGCAATGAACTCAAAAACGCATCACGTCAAAAAATTTCAACTATCCGTGGGAAAAGGAATGAGGACGGTACCGACCTTAGGCTTATTACAACCGCGACATTCCCGTCGTAACATCGGAGGAAACCAGGGAACACCTTAGTCAGGCTAGCTGGTCCCAGGGTTTAAATCCGGACAAGAGATTCCGTGCAATAAGACGGTTCAACGAGTTCTGCAAAAATGTATTAGAGCGAAAAAAAAAATGTAGTTTAAGCAACAATTGTACATACGGATATTTGATAATCTCCCGACTACGAGTCGAACGTACTTCCAGCACCTACATTCGGATTTTTCATGTCCGAATAAAGAAATAGAGAATACAGTTAGTCTTCCCAATAACAACTGCACTAATTATGATGATGATTACGATCTATTTCACAGACTAGCTGTCTGCATCGTCCGGTAAAACGAAAGTAAGGAAGTGATAAAACCGAGGGACCGAACTGCAGACTCCCAAAGTATTCTAGGAGTTTTCTAGAAATCTAAAATTGTTAACCACCATGTGGATGGAAGGAGTAAAAAGTAAAGCTGGTAACACTTTCTTCTCGTTCAATCCACATTAACAATTTTAGATTAGAAAAGTGACTTTCAACTGGGTTGTCGCGACGAGTGCCTAGGAATGCTGAGAGTCGAAAGACATTACTCGAAACTACTGAATTCGAATTTTATTTATGTTCTTTAGGCATCTAAGGCTCAGGCTAAGATGGGGGGAAGGATACGGGAAGATGTCGCCTAAGCTGAAGGTACCATCCAAGCAATTTGCCTGGTGTGACTGAGGAACATCCCTGGAAAAATCTGTCAGGATGGTCGGCCGCTGGGATTGAACTCACGACCTCTCGAATGCTCTATCACTGAGTCACGGCAGCTCGATTGACATCGACTATGGCACTGGAAACTGCTATTCTTCAACTTAGGTGTTGGTATAGATATGTAGATGATACATTCGTCATATGGCAACACGGTGCGGAGAGGCTAGAAGAATTTTTAGTTCATATCAATAACAACCATTCTAATATACAATTTTCAATAAGACTAAAGAAGAGGCTTAACTACCATTCTAATGTACAAAGAGACTTGGACATAAGGTTTATACAAAGCCAACGCACACAGACCTTAAGGGCCAAATTTCATCACCACCCTACATAAAAACAAGCTATTACTTCTACCCTGATTCATTAAGCTTTTTTAAGATTTCAGACAGGAAACCTCTGAAAGAAGAAATCTCACGTGTTAATAACGCTCTATTTAGAAACTGGGTATAACAAAGAGCAGACTGATTAAATCAAAACAACCAGGAGAGAACAGTTCTGCCGTATGTAAGCAGTATTAGTAACCGAATAGGGAGAGTACTAAAATGTATGGAATCAGAGTGAGGATCCTTACTTTCAGTCAAAATATCATCTTTGAACGTAATAAAGGATCAGTTTTGTGGAACAAAGTATAATGATAAATAATAGAACACAGGAGAAACTGCGATGTAGCACAGTTCATCTTGCTCATTTATAGATATTGTAATGACCAAGAGTAACTTGAAAACAATATCAGGGAACTTACTTGACACTCAAAATCGAAATATTACATCACAGACATTTAACTGATACAGGCCATAACACTGCCACTATCTAGATTCAAGAAACGAACATTAAAAAAAATAATCAAGATATGCGTTTGCAAAGTTTTCATTACATCTAGATAAAGGTTTATTAAAAATAACAGAATATTAATGCCGCTTAAGGTTAATGTAAAGCAAAGATCTCCAACAAAAGATGGCAGCACTATCTCCGTATATGTCTAAAGTACTTTTATCGTTGCACAAAATTCCAATGCTGCTCCTACAAATTCAAGCCTAGAGAGTTCAAACTTTCAGGGAAGAAAGTTCATAACCAATTCTATTTGTGCCCATTTGTTATTTTATTTTTTGTTCATCGTTGAAAGAACTTCATTGTTATAGGTTTGGATATCGATAACAACAACGAAGCGTTTTTAACAATAAACAAAAGAAAAAATTAATAACCAGCACGGATAGAACTCTTGAATTGGTTGTGAATTTTCTTCCCTGAGAGTTAGAACTCTCTACGCTTGAACTTGTAGGAGCAGCATTGAAATTTCGTGCAACGATAATAATACATTAGACATATCCGGAGATAGTGCTGCCATCTTTTGTTGGAGATCGTTGCTTTACATTAACCTTAAAACAAGATAGGGAAATGTAGACAGACAAGCTGAATCCACATTTTACTGATTTTCTTATGATTCAATTGTCATTCGTTTTGTTCACATACGTTGGCATTTCAGGAAGACAATATTAATTCTGAAGCTCCATGCAAAAACTTTCTTTCTTTCTTTTTTTTAAAAAAAGTTCCCAGTTATGAACCTTGACAAGAGTCCGTCCATCTTTGTCTTCCAAAAGGATAGCTCTCCTGAAATATTTTTTTGTTTTTCCAACAGATGGTTCCCGAGTCGTCTGAGGCAAGAAATATCTTTCTCTCTAATTTTCATTCCTACATGCACTAGATTGTTGGATTGAGCCAGAATTCCTTCCTCCATTTTCCCCTACGCCGCCTGCAAACAGCGAAGCATTTTGCGTAGGTCCCAATGACATATAGCTCTAAATACTTACCTTGATGTCGCTTTCCTTCATTTCAAGCCTATGTTTCAGTATCTTCGTTTCTTCCAGCTCTTTCTTCACAGTCTGAGCTCTCAGCACAATGGGAGGAATAGGCTGAAACAAGTAACGCTTCCATTAAATTTTATTAGCATTTCAAAATATATTTTTTAATACTACTTAATTTTGGTGAGTTCGGACTCTTGTCCGTGTTCAGCCAATAAAAACTTTAGAAGGGACAGGCACTTTAAAGAATACACTTTTAAAAGAAACTTAAGGTAAATCGTAAATAGAAATATGGTAATCACAGACAAAACATCAGGTACTGAAGTTGCTAGATGAAAATTGTATAATGAGGCTGCGCCTGGACAAAATGTAAATGGCGTGACAACTTGCGAGGCTAGGCAATTGTTGAAATTGATCGCTAAAACTGTCTGTACTGAGGGTTAACAGTCACACAAAAAATATTAAAATCTGAAAGACCTGTACCATCAAATCTCAACATACTCGATATAATGTATATTTACAAGGGGAGGACCATATTGTACACTTACCCTCCAACTTGGCCCTGCATCCTCGATTTACCGAAATCATACAACAATATAACGATTATAATAAATCTAGTTTCGCCAATTCATGTGCATGCTTCTACGAATCTAGAGCAACTAATGAAGCCGTCCAAGGAGTTGGGACTTTGTCCGACCTCTATGCTACTGAAATAAAACAAGTTAGAGCTCCAATTCTACTACCAATCGCAAAGGTTCCGGTCCCTTAATAGCATTTTAGTCACACATCCATTAATTTTTATACACTGGCAACACTGACACAAGTGACAACTGCTGTGCGTAGGTTCGGGAAAATTCACAATACTTGCGTCGAATTATGTTAATGCCAAGTTTGGTGTAGCTTGGTCTAACTGAATGGAAGCAATTTGAATAATTGATTATTTTTTTAAAAAATGGGGTAGCAACACTGAACTACTGCACCAATCAAGACTGTTTCGACGGCTCTGAGCTAGTCTAGCTAAGACCTTTCGAACGACACCTCGTGCATGTGATGGTTCATGAGATATATTTTTGTCATGGGCTGGCAACACTGACAACGGTGTTACTGCGAGAGTGGGAACATCCACAGTATGTTCCTATTGTGTCAAACAATGTTGATGCCAAATTTAGTGCTGCTATAACTAAAATAATGGAAGCAATTTAAAAAAAAGGAATTTTATAGAAAATAGGCTTGCAACACTGGTAAGTTGGTTGCTTTGCAACGTAGACCCTCTCAGTGTTTTTCTCTGGTGTCGAATAATGTTTAAGCCAAGTTTACCGCAGCTAGGTCTAACTGAATGGAAGTAACTTGAACAACTGATTTTCTTTAGCAAATGAGTTGACAATACTGAACCAGTGTACCAATCAAGACGGTTCCAGGGGTTCTATAAGCTAGTCTAAGTAAGACCTTTCGAACGACACCTCAAGCATCTGTCTACACCTTGTAGTTCCTGAGATATAATTTCTGGACACGGACGGACACCATAAGCGGGAATAGAAGGTTCCTTTGGCTATCGCTTTTCTATAATGGGACCTAAAATGGCGGTTCTGAGTGGAAATTCTTTGAATGGCTTTATTAACCCCCACTAGATTTTTACCCTACCTTCACACCTGATAAAGCTGATATTTGAATTGGCGATTAAAATCGCCATATTGTTGTAAGATTCGGTAACAGCGAGGATGGGGTGCCAAGTTAAGAGGAAGTTCATATTCGATTTAATTGTTAAGTCACGAATTGTATCTAGTTATTTCTCCATGATTTTATTGTTTCACCACTCTCCAACATTTAAAGAGAGAATCTTAGGTTTCTTATTCAATGTTGCACTGAAATTGAGCCCCTATTAGATATGATGTGGCTTTCTATTTCAGCATCGGCAGTTTCTGAACATACATGCAACTTGTTGACCATATTGAAAGTTCCAACGCTGAAATGGCAGACACAGAATACCCAAGGCCGAAGCACGCAAAATTTACACCAAGTTCCGTTATTACCTGTATTCATGTCGCAATCTAAACATTACAATTAACAAGCAAAATATGATCTGTGAACAAATTCACAATGATTTTTCCACATCAAAGAAATTCTTTCCCTCGGTAACGATAAACTCGGTGGAAAAGGATGGGGTAGAAGCCCTAGCCGGAAGAAAAGAGGTACGTTCCCAGCATTCGTCTGCTGAGACTGATTAAAGCTCTGGAAAATGCTTGCAGGATTACTAGTCTATGCAAGGCTGGAACCCATCTAACCTACTCATACTCATCACAACTAGCAGAGATTTATAAAATACGCCACTCACTGGAGTGGCGCCACTAACTGGAATACGCCACACTTCCCTTATTTTGGACGAATTTATAAAGAATATCAAATACTATACAAATTAAACAGAAAATTCTCATTATCTGTTGCTAAGATAAAATGAAGTGTATGGGCGGTAACAGCACTATGGCTTACGCCCGTCCCGATCATTATCTGTTGCTCATAGCAACTTATATACATCAACTATTTTGAGGAAGTCATTAGTGTTACTAAAATGATGCACAGAAAATCAATTTTACGGAAGTTTTATGTATAAATAAAAGACGAAGTTTACCTTCTCCTCTTGGGTAGGACTTGTATCATATGCTCCTTCTTGCAGCGACTGACTTATTCTGGATATTTCAGTTGAAATATACGTCATAGATGTACGCAGGCTCTCCACAGGCCCCACGTCATCTTGCTCATACACCTTATCCGTTGCCATGTGAGCAAATTCTTTCATCTTGTCATGTGGGATTCCTACATCTGTATCTAATAAGAAAATAATATTATTTCTATCACCCTTGGTATAGTAATAGTAATAATAATAATGGTAATAGTTTATTTAAAATTGTACTATGAACAGATATATAGAGCCTAATATACACTACGTCAGGAAGTACAGAATACATGGTTAGCAATCATATAGCAGTGGTTCTCAACGTATTTACTTCTCTGGCGTCCATCATATTGCCTGACACGAAATTTTTTTCCTCATACAGTTAAGTTTCTCCAAAACATACGATGATTGTATTTTATTGTTCAAACTTTTTGTCAATATCATTCCTTCTTTGTTGTAACTTTTCAATATATATATATGCCTCTCCCAACACGTCTGGTCAGCGTGGGAGCAGTAGACCACCTCCTCCCTCCGGGAGAGGCCTCATCCAGTAGTGGATTGAATATGGCTGTGTATTATTATTATATATATAGGTAAATTTAAGACAAATAAAGGAGAAGAAAGGATAATACTTACAGCTTACTTTCGCATTAGATCACACATATTCACATGTACACATAAAAACAGATCACAGACATGCCAGAGACCCAGATGTACGGTCTACTCCATTTTCATCACTTCTCCCACAATCACTATCAATACTGCTAATGGTCGGTACACCCTCAATCCCAAGCGTACATGCCACACCCCTAATGTTATATACATCCTAACCTGCAAGTTTTGTGATGCCTTTTATGTGGGGGAAACAAGTTGTGCTCTTAACAATCGAATTAATAACCATCGTCACTTCTGTACTATCAACAAACCGGATGCCCCAGTTTCCTTGCACACCGAGTCCCACAATACCAATTTTGATCTATCTTTCTTGGTTGCCATAATCCACATTTTACCCCGTACGACCAGCACCTCAACACGCCGTCTGTGGGAGAATGCCTTCATTCACGGTTTGAGCGCGAAAATAAAACCTGGCCTCAACCTTCAATAACTCTAAGCTTCCCTTTTCCTCTGCATTTTCAACACATTTCCATCCA
The DNA here is from genome assembly GCA_022664845.1 of Lepisma saccharinum. Lineage (NCBI taxonomy): Eukaryota > Metazoa > Arthropoda > Insecta > Zygentoma > Lepismatidae > Lepisma > Lepisma saccharinum. The sequence goes on along the minus strand of JAGDQP010010448.1, from coordinate 237 downwards.
CGATTCCAACACGTGAACTTCGCCCTCTTCCTCTATACTTGAAACAGTGTGAATACACGAAATATAGTGACTTTTCTATTGTACATGTGAATATGTGTGATCTAATGCGAAAGTAAGCTGTAAGTATTATCCTTTTTCTCCTTCATTTGTCTTAAATTTACCTAAATTGCCTTCCCGGCTTTCCTTTGTATTATATATATATAATTATATATATATAACACTAATAATTATAATCAC
>JAGDQP010010447.1:31285-55790 GCA_022664845.1 Lepisma saccharinum | reverse complement strand
TTTTTCACAGCAGGTGTTCAACTATAATACATAAAAAATATTGTGTGGAATCTAAACATTAAAAACCTTTTTTTGAAATACTATACATTTTAAAGCTCTTAAAAGGGTTAAAGTTTTGTTTGAACCGTATTACTATAAACTGTTATATGGTTAAACGTAAGATACACGGCAATAGCACATAACCAAAAATTTGCATAAATTAATGAATGGTATCGCTGCTAGTTAACCTAAGTTACCTTCACAAAAGTGTACAAAACAATGAAAAAAATAGTTACACAACTTTTACATTACTCGCAAGTAACATAGGCAGAAAAAAAATGCCCTAGTAAATCCAGCTATATTTGCATTGTTAAAACTGATAGTAATCGTAACCATAATTGTGCCACGGTAACGATACCCTTGTGCTAAGTTGTCTATATCTGGTATTGTTGTGTAGTTGTGATTCCTAAACAATTAAAGGTAAATTTTACATTGCTGGGAAAATCATATTCCTAATTGAACAATATTCCTTCTGACTGATATCTCATTTGTAAAGAAAATTGTTTCTCGGTGCACAGATATATACATTCAATTTTAAGAAACTATTTTATTTTACCGTGCAGAAATATCAGAATTTACCCTGTAAATCTACTCTGTAAAAAAATACAGCACATACAGTATTTTCAAAAAAAACATTACAAGATAACTTCTGTATGAAGTCTACAACACATAGAGCTTTATCATTAAACAAATTGTGCTGTTTCCGCATGCATATTTGTATGATGAACGTTGATGATGTTTTTCGTTTTTCCCGGAAACTTGTGGGTTTTGCACATAGTGATTTTTCGAGACGTAACGATGATTTTTCTTTTATATATAGTTTTCGACGCCCCCGATTTGGCGCCCCTAGCTTTGGCTCCCGAGGTAAGTATCTCATTCGCCTTACCCTCACTACGGAACTGGTATCCAAGGTTCATCTGAAAATTTCAACATTGCTGTACTAAGGAATAAAACGGAAGTAAAATATAGGAAATCCGCCGTGAAAGAAAAAAATATCCCTGTAGGACCGACTATATAAACCATCGCTGAGATGACACAGGTTCTATCCCCGCAGCCATTAACTTTAAAAAATCCATCCTACATCACCAAAAACGCTGACCTATTGTATTGAGCCACATTTTAACCTGTAAGATAAGATAATATAAGATAAATGTTACGGGCGGTATGGGCACTATGGCTTACGCCCGTCCCGATTCACCTGTAAGAAATCGTACGAGAAAATGTTTCCTTCATATCTTTTGTGGGGTTTGTGATAAATTGTTTAATGAAAGTGTACAAAAAAAAAGTCCACAAGATGCTCAGTACACTGTAAAAACAAATCAACACATTCATGGGAAAAGTCAGGAAACACTGCATGGAACGTTACTAACGAAAGTCAGAAAACCTTCAATTTTCCAAGAATATTTAAGTCAACAATACTTAAAAATTTCTCCTCTAAATTCCAGATGCACATGTGACCAGTGAGCTCAAATTTATCATCCTGGAGTGGTCGATTTCATTATAAATCCTAATTAGTAGCTAGAGTCAGAAACAAGGCGAAACAGTTTACCTCGTTTGACCACTTTCAGTTTAATCAAAAAGGACTAAACTTTCAGTTCTCAGTTTTTACCTAAGTTTTCGCTGTGTGATCAGTATTTTTTATTATGTGTTAATTCTCAAAAATAAAATAAATACTATTCGCATGATACGTTATTATATAAACTGCCTAGTACGTGTACAACTTAAGAATCAAGACATAAACGTGAAAGTTTAGTTCATTTTTAATTAAATGCAAAAATGTACAATGAACAGTCTTGCATCAGGCATTAGATACGACTCGAGCATTCCAGTATGGTTAAGTAGAGTTGAATGGACAACGCTGATCCGTTGTCAATAGTCTGTGGTAAGGAAGTAGAGAAGGAAAAGGAAGAACTTTGTTCAGAACAAATCACGTGCGCGTAACGGTAGCCAAAAAGAACTTTTTTTTTTTCTTGTGTTCTTGTCTTCATGTATTTCATGTTAAGTAAGGATGGGGAGCTGTGAATGTCTTTTTATCTGTGGTTTTTTGGTCACGAACCATCCACTCAACTGGGACATGCGGAAGTGAGACCAATGAGAAGAAAGAATGGGAAGGAATTAGGAAAGAAAGAAAAAAACTGGCGTAGGTGAAGATGATCAGTGAAGTGTATATACAGGTGAGAAAATTTAAACGAATAAACAGCTTTCAGACCAAAAGAATTTGTTTAGAAGAAGCCGTTATACATCACCAGAATACACAAGAAGCATATCTTTTCCCTTTAGTTGTTAGATTTCGCTTTTCCATTTTCCAAATAAGTCTTCCGTGATCTCATTAATCGCTACGGTTTAGTTCGTGGTAGAATCTATAAGCTTTCAAATTCTCATTACAAATAAGTAATAATTTGTAATTCCACCTTGAATAATATTCTCGCCTATGAGAAACTTACCAGTGAATAGCAAAGGTTGATGAATTAAATTGTAATTATGGCCTTTAGGCATCTTTGACTCACACCTGATAAATTTAGCTAATGATGTGGGAAATCAGCTAAAACACAGTTTCAAGGTACCATTCTGACATTACGACTGAGAATAGATCCTGGAAAAAACTAATGAGGACAGTCAACCGCTAGATTCGAAGCAAGGAGGCTGAGATGAAATCAATTTAAAAAACTCAAAATTTGAGGCTCGGATGTTCCGAAGTCAAAGCCAACCTTTACTGACTGTGCATGGCTTTTTTTTTTTTTTACATTACTAACATCTGTCCATGGTAAACGTTAGCAGGGATCATTTTAGCAAGGTAAATGCAAGTTACCATTAACGCGGGTCTCGAATTTAACCAGCGTCAACTTATGACGGTTATCTTTCTTCGTTACGCATGTTAGCCGTTAAATGAGTCTCACTTGGTGCGTTAATTTCTTTCGTTTTCGAAATATCCTAGTAATGAGTATCGCTTTAATAGTATAGAAGATTGATGGCACAATTAATCTACAAAATGTTACGCTACAATCCATTCATTTGTGAAGACTATATTATAATTTAAACATCTTGTTCTCAAGCATTTTATTTAGTTTTCTGATACTCACAAGATGGCAGTACACGCACGAAAACCAAGTTGAAGAAGTAGTCTGAACGGAAGTTAGTTTCACCCACAATTTTTTACCATCATAGAATGATTTTAGTAATCTAAACAAAGTATCTGAAATTCGTATACTCTTCACAATGAAACATTCATGTCTGCTGAGCGAACTATCGACGCTTTCGTACCATTTATCATACTAACACTAGTTTATTTTGATTTAGAGGCTGAAACAAGGATTATAATGTTCTGCGGTATTGTGGTCACTTCGTAATTACGGGTAGCCAGCCATCTACCCCTTTTTGCACTTAAAAATCTCGAAAAAAATATTGAATTTGGATTTTGGAAGAAAAAAATTGACTCACTATGGATCCGACTAAATTTGATTCAAATTTGTGAAGCTACTAATTCTAAAAAAAGGGGGGGGGGGGGTATTGTAAACAAAATTAGAAAATGTTTGCTTAAATATTACTCAAAAAGTGAGGGACCACAAACAAAGTGGTGAAGGATATATTCAAAAGTAAAGCAGTTCATCTTTAACATTAAATACGAAATACAGTACGTGACACAGCGCAGAATTGGTACAAAACACGAGTATCTGCCGTCATATAAAATATGAACTCATTTAAATGTTTCATTCTCACATATATCTCTTTGCTTCTGAGCCCCCTCAACTAAGATTTGAAAGTACTGACTGCTATTTAAACAATTAGAAATATTTCTTCAAAATTTGACAAATATTTGCTTTAAAAAAAATGAGAAAAGTGTGGAACCCGTTCTTAGGACATGTTCATACGACAGACGACAATAGCAAACTATCATCGGTTCACCTTGCCGAGAGAACTTCGGGTCATAGACTTACCTTGGCGAATAATTCCATTATTGTTATCATCAATCACTTAAAATGAAGTGATGATGATGTGTGTTATGCCCGAAGGCAGGTCTTAACCCGAAGGTTCTAGGGTAAGATGAACAATGGTGGTTTGGCATTGCCTTCTAGTGGATGGCAATGACGTCAAAACATCGATACAGTTTAACGTGGACTAGACCCCTTGATGGTCTAGTCATGGAGGCATGGAGCGTTACCACTTATCCATAGATGACGCTAAAGTGAAGTAGAGAGCCACAGAAATAAGGAGAAGAAATACCACAATATTGATCAGATAATCACACAAAATAGAGTTATAAAAAAGATAAAATTTGGAACACACACAACAAACTATAGAAAGAGAGCTATAGAGAGAGTTAAATTGAAAATGAGAACATGACGGTTTGGAAATTAGAGAACTGACCTTATTTTCAAACCGGTACGCTCTCATTTTCAATTAAATGAGAATGTTCTCATTTGCAAGAAAACTGTTTCTCGGTGCACAGATCAGAACTTTTTTCTTATTTTTAAGAAACAGTTTTTTACCGTATTCTTTCTAGGGATAGAATAAAAAAATTCAGTTGCTCTGAATTGTTCATAAATACAACAATATTATGTTTACAAGGAGCAGTGGTAGAAGCTTAGGGTGGTCGCAAAACTTAATTTCCTTCTGCCTGCCTCTTCGTCGCCTACTCCTATGCAGCGGCGGATCTAGGATTTTCATTAGGAGGGGATCGCAGAGGGTCTGAAGAATAGGCCAGGGATCTCTTCAATATGTTCTTGCTAACTGAATATTTCAACTATAGAATTATCCTATTTCCCTCCTTATTCCTAAGTTTTATCATGAAATATGAATCCGACATCCCAAAAGTTGATATTTCTGCACAAATTTGATTTGTCCATAAACAAATCGAAGCTTTCTCTCAGATAAATTGTTGAAATAATGCTAAAATATTTTCCTTCAAGAGGAAACATCTCTGAATACACAACTATTCCTATGCTTCAAAGATAAACGAACATGTCTTCAGCAACGACTAATACAGCCACTCCGAGTAAGAAACCGCATAGCCGTTAACCCAAATAAGAATTACTGAAGTGATGTTATATATAAAAAAAAAAGTAAAGAAATTTAGAGCGCCACATTGCTATGAGTACCGAAAGTGAGTGAAGAAAAAAGTAAAAAAAAAAAGTTAATTCAGTGTGATATATCCAATTTCATAGAAGTGCGTATAGTACAGAAATACTATAGAGTTTGTAGCGCCACCCGATTGAAAGACGAAAGGTAAATCGAGGTGTCCCTGCTTTCAAATTTGAAGTTAGTTTCTCTCTAATCTAGGAATATTTTGTTTTACAGCTAGAGAGTGCGAAATAGATGGGGCACAAAACGATATTTAAAAGAGACCCCATTTTCCTTTGGAGGAGATATTTAAAATTCAATATAATCATCACCGTCATCATCATTGTTTTTTTCTGCCAGTAGAGGTCGGTCCTTTAAAACAAATTTAACCGTCTTCAATAATATCGGTTTCTTGTTTGCATCTTCCGTAATACTGCTTCTAAAATCTCGTTTTTTACCTCATCCTCATTTTCCCTTCCGCGAAATCTTTTAATTACATCTTTCAATAAAGTTTAATAACAAAATGTTACACGTACAGAGAATTAAACATATTTAATATTATAAATACATTTATTTCCTTTGATATCATGTGCGTACGTCTGATATTAATGCATATTATAGTGTATATAACGAAGGAACGAAGTTAAAATGCATCACTTGATACACACAAACCTGTGACGAATGGTAGAGTTGACTCAGCTAATGTAAATATCAACATAACACGCTTTGTTTAGGCTAATGTATTTCTCTCTCTCGCTGTTTAACAAAAGAAAATCCTTCCAACTTTATTTAACTGAGAAAATGCATCTACATTATTGTTCTTTGATTAAGGAAAAGATGTAGGACTGCTACATTTTATTGCTTTTTGTGAACTCATTTTCGATAGTTTCACAGAACGTTGAAAGTAAGTACCTTTAGTGTTGATATACAGAATAAATTTTACGCCACAGTTAATACAAATTTCACTAAAAGCTAATGTAATATACGCATAGTCATCATTGTATTTCTGTAAAAAGTTAGGTATATTGTATTTTAAATTTAATATTATGTTTATTTTTGAATGAGGACCCAAGCTGATATTTGCACTTAATTTCTAGCCCTTCTCTTCCCAAACTTCTTGCCAATAAAATTGAAAATCGGATAAGAAACGGAGGAGTAATCATTGAGAAAAAAAAGCACAAGAAACTTAGCTCCGTGTACCATCTCACAGGCTAATTAAACGTCTATGTGGCCGATAGATGGCATAAAAAAAAATCAGAAAATTGTTCACTATCCTACACAGAGCTAAGTGATGGCATAGAAACTTATTTTATGTATAATGGAATTATATTTGTTACTGAAAGTTTCAGGTCTTTGTGTAGTGGCGAACGACTTGCGCTCGAAATTCTGGCATATATTTATTAATTCCTATCTGTCTATCAGAAGAGAACAACAAACAAGCCTTTGAAAAAAATCGTTTCACATAGAGTATATTCATTTAATGAGTGTTATGACTGTGTTGTATCTTTTCATTTAGAATCGAAATTGGATTTTTTGTGGTAACAAGACAAATTGTAAAATAACGCAACAAATAGATAATTTAAATCACAGATAATGCGTAAGATTTGTCCCGTAGACAAAATGTTCAAGTAAGCATTTTTTAAAAGTGATTAATTTTCATGTTTTATTTGTTACATTGAGAAATGTATTAAAACATATTATGTTGTACTATTAAGTGTCCGATGTGAAACGTTTAGGCATAGCTAATAACGCATTTAAACATTTCGTCTCAAGGACAAAATTGCATACGTTTAATTTTGTGCACGTTGGTACCAGTGATATCTAATTTACCATACCGGAATACTCGATTTGATTACAAATCAAGTTAGTATCTGTAGCCAGACAAAAGACGAAACAGTTAGCCCCGTTTGTCCCCTTCTAGTTTAATCCAAAATGTACCAAACTTTCAGTTATAACTCGGTATTTTTACGCTTGTTGTCTATATCCAGCCAGCTTTTCTAATTTCTATCCTAACTCCCGTAAATAACTTGAATATTATTTACAGGATGTGCTATTATATAAGCTGAGTAAGAATTGAAACGCATTCCATTGGGCTGAAACCAAAGACGAACAAACAATTTTTAAATATTTCTTCTTTGTATACTAATCTAGCACTCCAGTATTAAGTACAGCTCAATGGTTGGTACTAAGAAAGAATGCATTTAGAATGTACACATTTTTTGTAAAAGGCATCTCTTTTAACTTTCAAAAGCGTCTTTTGCGCATCACTTTCATAGCTTCATGATTGATTTTCTCTTGCGATAGTTTCCCTGATAGCAAAGTGAGCTTGATTGAAACTTGCTGCAAACTTGCCATGGCAAGTGCAAAAGTTTGCGTCAAACTTGTTATGACAAGTCTAAAGCTTGAATCCTGCCACGCTTCCTGTAAACTTTCCATTTCAAAATTGTTATAAAAGCGCGAAACAGGCCTGTCATGACAGAAGCGGCCCAACACAACTGTATACGTTCAACTTGAATCAAACTTTCAATATCAACTTAGTACAATCAATTTCAAACTTGAATCAAGCTTGTTACATCAATCGTAAAACAACACAAGCGAAAATCAACTGAAAATCAAGTTTGTCATAAGCTTGAACGCTATGTGGATTTATGAACACGTTTTTGAACATATTTTCGATTAGGGGATGGAATTTGAGTCGCCCTTTACCGCTAAAGAAATGTCTGAATACTAATCGTGAAAATTAAATGAGTAGAAACCGTTAAAAAAATCACCTTCAGAAATATTTGATAAGCTCCTCACTTTTCTCCTACACATTACCTACACTACATGAACCCAAATTAAGAGAATTTCAGCAAGATCTACATTAAGATACATCCAAAATAGCGAATGGGCTCACTTTTAAAGTCCGGTAAGTCACACAATATTTGGTGGAAAACAAAGGAATATTTATAAACATTTAAAATGAAAGTTTCAAATATGGTGTTGTCCATATCGATTAGGTGACTGTTATCAGATTCGTTAATAATGTACAGTTTCGTGCTTGCAAACAATTTCCATCAGCCATTTTCTTTTGAATGTTTCAAAATGTGTCTGATTTTTTATAGTGTGCCGGTACTGAAGTAACAAAAAAAAAAAAAAAAAAAGTTAAAAATTATTGATAAAAAGAAAAACGCGAAAAGTGTTTTATAACACACACTTCTTTTTTTTTACTTTATCTTGATTAAAATGTCTTACATAAAAAGGATATAGACCGGTAAACACGTCATAACTTACTTCCGTTTTCCCTTGTTCTGCTCTCTTACATTTTGTTTGCCATGTTCCTGAATTTTGTTTTGTCATTTTCCTTGCAATCACGAAATTATTCTGCAATCATCCTTCTTTTCTTTTACCTCCTCTTTCTCCAAAGTACACTAACTTGTAGAGAAAGTGAAACGATTGACGAAACATATTAAGGATGTGCGCCGTACGTGTTGGAAAAAAAATGTCTGTAGGTTTCTCAATGCCTCTATATTTTAACTTTTATGGTTGGAAAATATATTATGAAAATTAAGATGTGTTAAGTGTATGAATGACTCTAAAGAGGATGAGAATTTAACAGCTCTCATATCAGTGTGCTTCCCGTGCACACAGAATTTTCTTATATTACATTACGCCTTACAGCAGACATCCAAAACTGCATTGTAATAACATACTTTAATATTTTGGGCGTGTTGTATCAGTTTAGGCACCACATTGAACAGTTTTAGTGCCTAAAAATCCAAGGTATCAATTTTTCGCTTTATATATTCTTCTCTTTTTTTTTTGCCAAAGAAGGAAAATGGTTCTCTAATGCTTTTGAGCCGAAAAAAAATATTAAAATTAAAATATTTTGAGTTATGACACTCCTCTTGAAAATGTGCGATGTATCCTTTCTTCAGTTTAAGGCTCTTATCTCTATTTAGCAGTTATTACGATCTTATCCTACTTTCACAGTTTTAGGCTCTTATCTTCATATTTATTTTATTCTCTTCACGTTTATTTATCGGGTTTCCTTATCTCCTATCAGCCTTCAGGTTCTTATCACCACTTTTTTGTCCCTATTTATCAGGTTTTGGGATATTATCACCATATAGAATTGTTTTAATTGTCTTGTTCATTTACCAGGTCTTAGTCTCTTACCTCTAACCTCTTAGCTTTTATCTCCATTTACGTAGCAGTTTCATGCTTTTATCTTCATAAAGCGGTTTCTAGGCTCTTCTCTTAATTTAGCAGATTTTAAGGTCGTATCTCCATTTAGCAGTGATAGGTTCTTACCTCCATTTATCACCTTTATCTCAGTTTAGTAGTCTCTAGACTCTTGTCTCAATTTAATACTTGTTTACGTTTTATCTCTAATTAGGGTCTTTACGAGCAAGAGGCACGGCATATTAAGTTGAGAATATCAAAGTACGAAAATATGAAATAATACGGTTAATTTCAATCACTAACAATATTACATAGGTTTAAAAATGTGACAGATAATTGTAATTTAACTATAATCATATTGAGAACAGTGTTGTCAGATTCCCCTCGCAATATTTCCCTCAAAACATTGAAAAATGTTATGATTTTTTTGTAAAAAAACAAAAAAAAACATTACCACCTTTTAAGTTTACTTTCAAAATTACTGAAAATTAAAACAGAAAAAAAATGACAGAAATATTTAATAAAATTGCCTGATTTTTTCCCTTTAATTCTTCATGTGGCCCAGATTTTCCCGTTTTCCAGGAAATTTCCCTCCACCTGATGAAAATGATTGGAAACAAATATGGCGAAAAAATACGTAAACACTTAGGATAACATTAAAGGAAAAATTGATGGATTAAATGCGAAAGAATAATTAAAAGCAAGAAAACTTTTAAAATCCAAATAAGATGAGAGCAATAGGGTTTGATATAGCACCTAATTAAGGGGTGGTGATGGAAACTATTTCTATGTCTTTGTCTCCTATATTAAATACCTTTTCCCGCAATATTGCCAACAAGAGATTATTCATCCCATAAGCAATATCGTTTTTAAAATGTTCGTGGATACGACGCCATGTGAAGGGAAAATTAGGAACTACATCAAGACCGTGAGAAACGCTCTGTAAGGACAGTGCACAATATGCATCATTAAGTATATCCCTACACGGACCGAGATAGATCTGCAGCAAAAAATCAACCCATAAAGTGATGTGTGTTCTGCGGCATAATGCGAGGTATCATCCATTTTAAATTCATGTCGCCAAACCTAATCATCACGGCGGAGGTTTACTGTGAGATGTTGCAACTACTACGGGCTATATTGGTGGACAAATGCTCTCCATTAGTTAATCGTAAGGGGGTTGTAGTACTCCCAATCTATGGAGACAACGCTCGTCCACACAAGGCAAGGTTAATCAGAGGAAATTACAGAAATTCGAATGGAAGACAATACTCCCACCCCGCTTATTCACCGAGCGTTGCGCCTACACATTTCAGTCTGTTGCCTTGTCTCCAAAATTATCTTGACGGGAAGATACTGCGGAACATGAAGGACGTGCGCCGAACAGCGGCCGAGATTTTTTCGTCCAAATCCAGAACAGTATTAAAAAACTGGTTAACAAGTGAAGACGTGCCAGAAAGAGGGATACAAGAAGTAAAGAGCATTAAGAACATTAGGAAAGGGTCAACACCTCAAATTAAGGAATTTTAACAGTACAAATGGCGATCAACACGATATTACGAATAGTTGAACAGAAACATTTTAAAATAACTAACACTACCTTCTAAAACTTCCGCTAGATTGTGCGAAACTGTAATTATTTTGATTGCAAACTATCGTTAGTTAATATTCAGATAGCGAACGTTTCTTCTTCTGTAAATAACGTTTACATCAAGCCTAGTAGGAACTTTTGCTTTATATTAAAATTGAGTGAAGTAATATAAGTTCCATTGATTGAATACACCTATATCCACAAATATATATTCATTGATTTTGGTGAAATACACTCCCTTCTTAACTTTTATCGTGTGTGTTTTTCTTGAACTATAGACTGGTTGTGCGAGGAGTTGCAAACCGCATAAAATGAATCATTAAGTTTTGAGGGTCATACGGACTGAAATAATTTTCTTGTAATAAGAAAAAGATGTCACACACGGGACGGACGAAGTTATAGTGTTGTTATCGCTTATACAACTAATCTTACGAAGCTTTCGCTGCACAATCACTACTATCCTAAAAGGAACTGAAACTTAACTGGGTGGTGCTGGCTTGTCAGACGGCTGTATTACGTTCAAATACAGAGTTATGTAGTTAGTGTGACGTCTCTTGGTTCTTGTGTGTCTGACTTTCATGATCCCAATCCGCTGCTTCTTTATTCAAATAAGTTTTCCAACTGTCCTCACGATGCTGGGTCAACATCGAAATTTTGATCCCCTGCCGGGAATCGAACACAGGACTGTTCACACTAAAAGCGAGCGCGCTACCAACTAGTCCACGCAGGAGTCTGTTATTATTATCATTGGTAGTATTAAAATAACATTTTTGCTTTGATTAATTGATTGTTTACACAGAATAGTTTGATTATAACATATCTACATCAGTGATCGATAGATAGCGTAAGTGTTTGACGAATCTTTCATATAGCTTCTTAAGTAAGGGAAAGACGGGCAAAGTGAAATTTCGTTGTTTTCGAGCACATACGCAGCAAGAAAATTTACAGTTAGTACCACTGTCGAGAGGTTAGAGACGACAACTCTATGGTGTATTTGGAAAAGTACACTTGCTGCTTGCCGCGAGAGTAGAGTAGAGAAAAACGTGTACGTGAGTGAGCGACTGCTCAGAAGGTGGGAAAGAAAAGACTCGTAATACTTTAAGTATATTTTTGTTATACTGTAATACCACGAAATGATATTGTAAACAATTCATTAACATATATTGTCTACAGTTAAAAAAGGTATTAGAGTGGGCGAAGAGAAAAAGACAAAATCAGGCAAAATGAAACATACTTAAACATAATCAACATTCAGAAACGAGTTTGTTTATTTTCAAAATAGGGCATTTACTTTTACAGCTGTAGTACAATTATGTAAAATAATATACATGAATAATTAACACGTTCCTAGAATGGCCGGACACTCAGCAAGCCAGAAATTGGAGAATTTTGATCACATTGCACTTTTTCATTCCAATTCTCAACATTATATTAAGTATTAAATTGCTATCAAGTTCTGTTTCACTTTCCCCTCATCGTGGCGGTAGAAATGGAATTTCATATACCTCTAATAATTATCAACTGTGGTCCGCAAATATTAATATTTTACTTTCATTTCCCAGTAGAATGTTGAAGAGATTCCAAATTTTCTATCGGTGTAATAAACATTTAGTTATCGCTTTTTGTTTCAAAGTTATGCCGCGCTAAATAAAAAGGGTTCCACTTTGCCCGGCTATACTCTTAAAACGTCACTTCTTTCTCTTCTCCTGGGAAATTATACTTTTTTTTTGAGTTGGAACACTTTCCTTGTAACCGTGATCTTGTTTTTCGTGCAACCATTTGCAGAAGAGTGTTTGGAAAGTCCTTAACCAGCATTTTACGTATACCTGAACATCAAATAAAGATTTGCTTGTTATGGACGGACTCAGTATGTTCTCTCTTTGCATTACAATTTATTAAAAGACTTTTTAAAGAGACAAAAGATGGCTCTCTTATCTCAATTTGGCAACAAATAGAAAAAGCATGTTCTTTTCTTGTGGTCTTCACATCGTTTGCTCACACTTGCAACACGCAAATTTCTTCTCCATTTCTAAACCAAGAATATTCAAAACTTTTAGATCCTTTATGTCTAGAATCTCATCTGAATTCAATCAACTGCAATCGAACATTAATGTCTTTTGATACACATTAGCCAAGGTTAATTTCTAATTTTGTATGCAGGTGTTGCCCTTCCGTTCTTTTCATTATTGTTACTCTGTTAGGTTTGGTTTATATTGTACAAATTTGTGTTTATTTTATGTTTTTGTCGTGATATTTCAGTGTAAAATGTCTATAAAGTCAGTGTGCGAATTAACGGGGGGATTAGGGGAAAATCCCCCTTGTAAATCTACATGTGGACACATGTATAATATATTATTCACCTCGTTATTTTCTTATCAACGATATTCCATCTCCCTTGTAAACATTTCTTAATTCGCACACTGCCTAGAGCAGGTACTGTATCTAAAACTATATAAATGGATAAATAAATGCTATATCTCTTTTCTGACTTTTTAAAATATCGTTTAAGAGTTTAGCAGTATATTTTTCTGATATGTCTTTTGGTTTGTCCTATGCATCTCTCAAATATTTTTTATTCCCAAGTATTTTTAAAAATATATTTACTGCGAGTTCTATATTGTTTCTTTTTTTTTAAAATAATATTATATTTTATAACATTGTGGACTTGTGGAATAGAAAGCCACCTTTCTTTTCTTCTTCCGTTTCTAATTCTTCCTCCTTTCATTTTCTGCCATTCTTTTTAATTTGGGATTTTGTCAGATCTCATTTAGCCCGTAACAGCCCAGAATTCTGCTAACGATCTGGTAAGCTACTAAGAACGGGACCTACAGTTTAACTTGGGCTCCGAACCACTTGTGTCCCCACTGGTAATCGAACCCGGGATCCCTTGATTACAAGGCAGCGAGCGTTACCACTCACCCACCGGGGATACTTTGTAATTCAGTGTAATCTTACCAGATGTATAAAATTTCTCGTTCACATAAGATAATTAAACATTATGTCACGTGGATCGGACACAACCTACATCAAAGATTACCACGAGAGGCTTTCAAAGACAAAATATAGGGGAAAGGAGGCAGAGGATGAGCAAGATACCAGATGTCCGAGGGACGTCCTAAACTGCCGAATCGTATTCCGGGATATTCAGGAGATCCGTAACACGTCCCTTGGACGTCTTGCTGTGATATCACAAAATCATCCTTATGGGACCTCCATCGGATGTTCCACAGATATCTCATGCAAACATGAGTAAGAATGTATTCCTTTGGATTCTTTTTCTGATCAACGAATGTCAGTGGTCAGTTGAGTAAATTTTGCTGACAGTAAATGACAGTAAAAATTAATTTAATTTTGCACGAAACACTGTAACGAGGCTCAACTGTCGATTGTTTTTGCCAGTGCGGTTTACGATACGCAACTGTTTTCTTGTTTCTAACTTCGATGATAAAGAGTCTTACAGCTAATGTTGCTTTTTTATTGAAGATGTCTTTGGCTCGTGGTAGCCATATCGTTGCGAAACTAGTAGAACAGGATAACACGGATTACATCACAATCCTCAATAAGGAACCATAAGGTACATTAAAAAGAGCAGCGCAAGAAACGTCTAGGAAGAAAGTATCATGCAACCCTATAAATTGGTTCTGAAGATAAGAAACCTGGCCTATTTCTCACTCCAACCTACCTATTGTTAAGCTTCTTTCTGCCCTTTTTTTTTGTTTTCCAGCTCTTGTTGTCGGCAAATTTCAGGTCGCGAAGAACTAACAGGGTCAAAATACAAACTTTTCAGGGAAACGAAAACATACTCCCCAATATCTATTATTTTCCCCTGTACTCGTCTTATTAACGTTCTAATACCTTAGCACTAAGTTTGTTTTTCCGCCTTACGACTTGCCATATTTAAGATGTTAAAGGAATGAAATGACATGATAATCTCAATTTCACTTATATTTTGATCCGTGTTGGTATTGTCCTTACAAATTGGGTTGAATTGAATTTATTTATGGCCTTTAGGCATCTTTGGCTCAGGTCTTGAACCTTTCAATTCGTAGGGAGGCATGCTATTTGGTTTCTAAACTTTCTTGCGGTGCTCTATCGCATGCACATATCAATATGATTAAATAATTAGCATACCTTGTGGTTCCTGGGTCATCTGGGGAGGTTTCACAGTGGTTGCCAGCCAAAAAAGGACATATCCACCAATTGTCGCGTAGACACTCCCAAAAATGTCCTACATGCATCCCTCAGGCAAAGATGGGATATCCAATGGAAATCCCTTGGATGTTCGTGGAGATTATGGGGATATAGAATGTTCAATAACGTCCCGTTTGAAATCCCATATGCGTCCCAATCATGTCATGTGGGCATTCCTTGGAAATCCCATTTTCGGGACCAAGGCGGACATTTGAACGTCCCGAAAAAGACCCATGGGATCAATGGGATGTCCCTTGGACATCCGAATGTTTCGAGCAGAACGTCCTTATGCTATCTGGGATTCCTTAACCTCTTAACTAGCGAAGGACGCTAAAGTAAGAAAAGAATATCTGAAGCTGAAGCGCCTAGCAAAGAACCGCCAAAAACGAAGATAACTCATCAAAGCATACTACTGAAGCCGCACCTTTGGCTAACTGAAGTTGGAGCGGAGCACCTTTGTATTTTTTCTACAGAAAATAAAACGGCGGTCAAACTTAGGCAACCTTGCCCTATTAATCTACGGATTCAGCTACCCCTAAAAAGCTAACATGTAAGACGAACACACATACCTCTGAGTAAAAGTCATTAAGCTTAAGATTTTCCCACATAAAGACGAAGATTTGTTATCCTAAATATCCGATTTTTCTTCTGGCGACCGCTCGCCTGTTAAACCAACACTCAGTAACCAGAAAACAACATCGATCACTCACACAACAACACACAGTAACAACTAACACATTCTGGCGTTTGCATACTCCTAACCTAATTAAACAGAAAAAAATGTCGGCAAGAAAATATCAAAAGAAGAAGAAAAATCATAGTGCACATAAATATTTTACATTCTTTTATTAAAGAAAACAAGAACATGGATATGCAAATGTATATACATAGAACACAAGCTATGTAAAAGAGAGTTCGTGTTGTATATTTAGATAAAGATGCCTGCTAATAGCCACAGTATATGAGAAACAAGTCATGAACGTTTTAAATTCATTTTTATGGTTATATGCTCGTTTTCTCCACATTTAAATTTTTTTTTTTTTTTTTCAAAAACAAAATCATAAGAAAACAAGGGTGGGAGGTTTTCGTGAGGGGCAAGGTTGCACAAGAAATAATTGACAGACAGTAAAAAAAAAAAAAAAAAAAAAGCAAGACGCTAGAGTCAGTTGAGTTTGTCTTGTTATCAAGAACAACCGGGTCGTAACGTTTCGCTTCAGAAGGTCCTGTCGTGAATTCCAACACGCAACAAGTTATAATTTTTTTTTTTCTACTTTTATATTTCTTGCACCTAACACCGTCCTGCCCCTTTCTGTTCTCAAGCTTATTTCACTATAATTCATCACACCTTTCTTCCACTTTTGTCTTCAATATCCTGATCTCTACCTGCACGCAAAACAAGATTATCTTGCAATAAATATAGGAACTACGTAAGTTATTCCCCAAACAGGGGATATTTTATATGGAAACATAAAACAATGCACTGAAGTATAATTCGTTTAAAGTAGGAGGGATCCACCTGTATTAAAGAAGATGAAATTAGAAACGTCAACTCCATGGAATGTTGCCCACTTGTATATAACATGGTTACGTAACGCCGCCATGAAACCTACTCAAATTGAAGAGTAAATAGACAATTAAAATCTGTCAATTTCAAGTACGAAATAAGTTTGTACATATATTTTCTTCTATAATTTTCTGTTACCAAATTTCACATCAACTCCATGCATTTTTTTTTTAACTCAACGCATGGTAGAAGTAACGTTACCTCGTCCGTGAAGCAAAGAGGTTGGCATATGTTTTTTTTACAACGAGGAAAGAATGAAGAATAAGTTGTGTATTTCTGTTAATTTCTGCAGAAATTAGAAAAGTCAGGTGATGATGCTTATTACCCATCAAATCCATAGGTACAACAATATTTATAACTTTTTCTGAAACGAAATATATTTTGCTATTCAGGTACAACATGAGATAAAAATTGTATCTTGTAAACTGCGTTGAAATGTCTTCAAAATTCTAGCCTTGACTAATCACAAAACTGACAACTCCATGGGCGTCAACTCCGTGGAAATGACTCCAAATCGTCACAACTTATTCATAGGGTTTCACGAAAAGTTTTGTAGATTTAGAACTGTTTCATCTTTTCACGTCAGTTATGTTCAGGAGTGTAGCCAGAATTTACTTCGGAGGGGAGGAGTTAAATTTTGTTCTACAATCATACGCTTCTATTGACAAGAATTGATATAAATTTAGTTTTTTACTTCTTTCAGAACATGTTTAATATTAAAAAGGTATGTTGTAAACAAACATAATGGAAACAACTGTAAAATCTGCTACATGGAAATGAAAGGGTATTAATTTGACAAATCCAAATTATTTGAAACGATATAAAAATAAATTATAGTGATATAAAAATAATAATATATGGTTAAAGTTTATGCACAATAGTTTTCAGTTTAACTGTACTTTTCAGAAAAAATAGTGCAGTCCTCAGGGAAAACGTGACCTCTACGAAAAAGAATTCAATTGGAAGCTTTCGAAACGTGGATTTCGAAGATAATTAGCTGGATACCAAAGAATGCAGGCAGAAGGTTATAAAGGGCACAACGTATTGAAATATGTGTATGTATATGTGTTTCTTTTTCTTTTATGTACTAGCCGACATGCCCACCTGTTGGTGTGAGACAAAATGTATTCGGTAAAATCGGTTGGCAACATTGACAACTGGAGTACTTGGTTCTACTGTATCGAAATAATGTGTGTGCCTAGTTTAGTATGGATACGTCCAACAGCATGGAAACAATGTAAAAATATTAATTTTAAAAATAGGTTGACAAGACTGACTGACAACTGCGGGACCCGGAATAGCTCTATGACCTGCCCCATATGCAAATATGAAATTTTTTGTGTAAATCGATGGACGCATGTAGATGTATATTAACTGACAAAGAAATATTTCGCATGTATTCCGAAGTTTTATTTTATTTGCTGCTGCAGTCTGATTCAGCAGAAATTAATTTATTGTATATTGTAATCTCATAAGTTTTTCCTTTTACTCCGTGTTTTTACAATACATTGTAATCTTTTTTCTCTTTTCATTCCATATGGTAAGTATTTACATTGTATTCTCAGTTTTCTCTTCTACTCTAAATTGTAGCAGTTGTGTAAAAAAATAAAAATAGCAAAGCTTAGATAGCAGAGCCTCGTTCGGTATAATAAAATAGATTTGAACTTGAAACAAGTTTTTCAGCGTCATTATTAATTTACTATGAAGGAAATGTGTTCATTGAAATTGATAACAGATGGCTCTATCTTAAAGATGTATGAGAAGAGGTTTTGTTGTGTTTTACTTTTTAAAAAAATCAAGTAAGCTTACGGCAAAATATACAAATAAATAAAGTAAATGTACAAAACATATAGATAGTACAGAAAAAAATAAATTTTCATTCCTTTTTGGAAAATAATATCGGCTCTGGAGAGTTCATTTCTTTTGAATTACCGTTAATAAAATCATTTTTCGGATTAGCAGTGATAAACTAGCATCTGTTAATTAATCATTTTTTTTTCAGTGTTGTGACGTGTATCGCACCTCATGTTCATCTCTCACTCTACAATAATTGGAAGATTCTCCCTCAAAGTATGATTATGAGCAAAAGCTCATAATGACCACAAATATAATATAATAAAGAAGAAAATAAAGTATTAAAGTAATAAACAAGAAACCTTTAGCCCATCCACATTCCTAAACCTCCCTATTACTCTCTACCTCCCTTCCCTAATAGAGGGTACAGCCCTCTGCCGGGTGCTAGCAGCGGCTAGCAAAAAAAAAAAAAAAAAAAAGATTAGCAGTAAAACAATAATGTTCATGTCTAAAACAAATTTCTGTAGGCTGTAGAAACGATTTCCTAGAATAGAAAGTTCCCTAAAATATGATGTCCTTTTTCTTAATGTTACCTTCTCCGTCTTTCCGTCCGTCAGGATCGCAGGCTAGCACCTCAACCAAAATGTAGAGAAACTGATTTCAGATTTGAATTTAGCTGTCCCTATGTATGGGGCCGTTTCTGACTGAATTAAAGAAATTTCACACATCACGGAATATAATTTAGCAAAGCTAGTCTTAAGGAAGGTAAGATAACAGTAACAAAAATGTTATTATAAACTTAGGATTGACCTTACTGAAGTTCAAATAGTAAAGAAATGCCATGAAAAAGAGTTTTAGGGTTAATTTTTACAATCGATATGTGTACCAGAAGTTTTCAACCTCTTTCAAATAGGTGGGTACACTAGTTCCCTTCTCAAAGTGTATCCGCGTGTACCCTCCATTTCAGCTCTACCCATATTTAACACTAATGACCCAAATTGATTCCAAAGGGCGACGTAAGTCGAGAACGGTCGTAACTCGAAGCACAATGTCATATGTAAGAATCGTGGAATTAATGACAATGCAGTTGGGCATTAATCGGACGTAAGTCAGGGTATATGGTATCAATTATTCCGCAAATGACCGACGTAAGTGCAAGGCAAGTGTACATAATTCGAGATATGGTGTTTAGTGCGAACCAAGTGTATGCAAGTTCTTCCAAACAGACGTAAATACAAACCAAATGTATGAAAGTCGAATTATGGTGTCAATTGAAAAGTTTTATGCAATAAGGGCGTAAGTCTGAAAGAAGCATTTCCAGAAAAAGGGCTTTCATCTCCAGACTCTGCAACTGCATAATTCACTAATATTTATCACTTAATAAGGAACACAGCTCTACCGCTGCTTTTGAAGGGAAACGAGATGCTTTTGGAGGGAAATAAACAGTATTAGCGACTGCTTAGGAGGAAATATATTTTCAAGATACTATGTTTTGGGTGTTGTCGCACTTGATTCAAACAGCTGCCCTGACCTCTACAATCAAGATATTGAGCTGCATTTTGTCAGAGGGTTATTCAAGCATGGTAGACACGATTTACGCATTTGATGGGAAAAGGGCGTAACCTCTCTGACTCCCTTCCTTATTACATAAAACTCCTCAATTCTGAACAAACGTAAGTACGAAGTAAGTGTACATAAGTTGGGCTATGGTGTCAATTCCAAATGAGAGTAAGTGCGAACCAAGTGTACACATGGCGTCAATTCCCAATGGACATAAGTGCGAAAGGTCATAAGTTGGAGTAAGATTGTACAATGAACCGTGGTCTATTGGCAAAAGTCGCTGTCTAATGATCTGCACTGACGACGTAGTTTAATTTCCCTCAGTTACAAGTTCATAATATGGGAATGTTTCCTTGAACTAAGACCAGGACAGTTACCTTTAGTTTCCTTAAAAGCTGTAAATGAAGACTCATGTAGGCTTAGATGCTGTAAAGACAGCAGGATTTTGGATTAAGGTAGAAACAAGTGTAAAGAAAAAAGGTAAAATTGAGAAAAGAAATTTTATCCTTTTTCTTCATTAGCATTCGACTATAAGCTTTCGTTAGTACAATTATTACACTTTTACAAAGACTCTAAACAACAGAGCGACATTGCTTTGTTAGAAAAATGCAAAGAAAAAGTTTGTTTATGTATTGTCTTCCTTTATAGTTGAGAAATGTCAAAGAATAAATTAAAGAAAAAATGGAGATGAAAAAGATTTATCAGAGTTGAATAAGTTGGTTAGAAGATTATTACGTATGTTACATCTGTACCCAAAAGAGAAGGGAGCCAAGGGAGCACGATAGCACCACCAACGCATGGCGTCAACTTTTGTCTCGCTTTCTAAACAAAAGAGTAAACGTTCTGCTTCAGGTTCCATGACTCAACCTCGTGACCTCCAGAACAAAAGTGCTCTGTTTTGTAATTCACCTCTTGATCCCTCCAATAAAAATGGGAGAAATAAAAGACAATACCTTGCAATAAGATTCAAAGACATTTATGAAACCACAACCGCTCCTCACGAAATTTCATTTCTTTATTGTTTGTGTGCTATACGAATTCCTACCGTTGAACTATATAAATACTGTATTTGCATGTCTAGATCTTTTACCAGATGGAGACCATTTGACCTCCGGGACATCTCATCTTCAAGCGTAAAAAATGTCGTGTTAATATCCCACCCCGTGACTATGGAATGACCTGTTCGGGCACCATCTATATGAATTTAAGTAACATTATCCTATACTTTTATAGAACCCACACGGCCGCAGTGTGTTCACATTGCCTAAAGGAAGGATATTGTTATTTCACTGTCACTTCTGTGGTTAAGCTAGTATTAATAAACAAAACGTAAATAGAGTCAATTACGAATCTACAGGGTGTTGTAGGAATTCCTATATCAAGAATATTCTTGTTAGTTAATAAAACATGAGAAAATGCTGAATAGAAATGACCATAATTCATTTTGGGACTATAAAATTAACATTGGAGAAATTTTCACGTTCACTATTTTGTTTTTAATATGGCCGAACTGAATATTTTCTTAACATTTACGGAAGAATATATGAAATACAGAATTCGAAACCAATTTGACAAGAAAGAACTCTTTGCAAAGAAAAATAACAAATGGTTTAAAGATACTGTGACGGTGCCCAAGTTCTACAGAAAAATGTTGATATCTTTTTTTTTTTTTTAGTAAAAATTCGATTGCCACTATCCGTCTATCCTGCATATGACAAATATCTCAAAACAACTATTAAAAAAGGTGTATGGGCCATCTGCCTCAGTGTACGTATATAGATAATAATTATATTATAATAATGATTATGACTTGTACCTCATGGTAGGTAACCTGAACCAGAGTGAAGGGAATTAATTCCCTTCTCTCTACCTGAACTTCCTTGAGTAAGGTGAATCAATGTTGACTTGCCATTGACTTCTGTCGGATGAATATGATGTTAACGGCCTGAGAACGGGACTTAAAACCAGTGGTCGATTTAGGGAAAACGCGGGGGGACGCGGTTCCAACCTGTTCCCTGAAAATCGAATTTGCGTTCTTCTACTTTAATTCGTCCTGGAACGCAGAAGGACGATCCACTTCATAGAGGGAGCGCATGAGCAACGTTGATGGTGACGCAGTAAATCATGTGTGGAATTTGTTTAAAAGTTGCTTAAACTTGTTTACATTTTCAAATTTAGTACTGTTATCCATTTCGACAGAACCAACATAACCATGTGATATAGATTATATTTATGGTCATAATGGTTGTACATTATGTTAAATGGCGATGCGATCCGAGGCAGAGCGTGTTGCTAACTCCGAACGTACAACCTTTGCAGCCAGCAGGATTGACACGCTTCAGAATTTTCGGAATGTATCTGAATGGAAGTAACAGGGCTGAGAGAATTCTTGCATTGGGGTTTTGAAGCCCAGAACAGCGGAGCCATCACAGTCTGCATACACAGTTTGGGTTCTTATTATTTTGTTATCACTAGGGACCGAAGCCTAGTCCTTGTAAATCAATAGGCACTCCCTTTAACTTGTACGTAGGAGCCAAAAAATTTTACATTTGGGCTGATATGTGGAGCCATTGTGTAGCTCTTCAAGCTCGAAAGGACTTCAGGTTTCATGAATAGTTCTCAACCTCTTGTAGCTGCTAGCCTTTATATGTTATTTCTCTTAGCTTCAGTGCTTCCAGGCACTATATTTTGGATTCCTAAGTGTGGCGTTTGTTTACCTGTCTCTCGAAAACCAACTATTATGTCAATTAATAGAGAGAAGTTTGCTTTCGTATCTTTGTTATTTGGATCTTTCCGATTTTTTTTTAATCATATTTGTGAGTATTATGTCCTCTTGAATGGACTTCGCCATTATGTATGTGTATTCTCATTGTCTGACAAGGGAGCGTCACGATATGTTGTCGCTGAGTTCCGAATGAAACTGAGTGTCTCTGATAGAGAATGGTGAAATATGAAGAATACCAAAATTTAAGGTGCGATGGACAAGGGGGAGCGGAGATAGGGGGGGGGCGAAACCTCGAAATTCACTAGCAACATGGTGCATGAACATCAGGAGTGAAAACACGCTGTCAGCGATTTGTCAGTGTTGCCAACCAGGTATAACGTTTACATATTTTTCAAATGGCACTACGCCGTGTTAGTATATGTTTGACGTCTTGTAGTGATGATATAGAACACACTTAAAGCATGCACCACAGTGTTGCAAACTATGGATGAGACAGAAAGCTTCTCGCGATCTTATACAAACTACGGGTTTCCAAATTCATAAAAAAATACGGAACCATATCAGCCTTCATATTTTGTACACATTCAATATATTTTCATGTGTGATAGTACGCAGAAAAAAAATCAACGTTGGCATTCAGACTCTTCCGTGCGAAAAACACTCTTAAAACAGGAATTTATTCTGTTTTGACAATCACATTTAGATACGATTCTGACCACTTGAGTTACGTTTTAGGTTTTCATACAGAGGACTAAAATAAATCAAGCAGACTTTAAAGGAAGAAATGTTTTTTGCTTGAATGTCCCTTGTTAAAGCAGTACGGAGATATTACATTTTTTGAAAACGACTGCAAAAATGGCGGTCATTAATTAATCGATAGGGATAGAAATAAAAGAATACCCGTTTTGAGCTATTCTTATACAAGGAATATAAGTATCAAAAATAAAATTTTTCGAAAGAGGTCGAGCAACCAAGCTGGATGATTTAAGATGGGCTGACCCGTAGTTTGTATAAGATCGCGAGAAGCTTTCTGTTTCATCCATAGTTTGCAACACTGGTGTATGCTTTAAGTGTGTTCTATATCATCACTAGAAGACGTCAAATATTCAATAACACGACGTAGTGGCATTTGAGAAAATGTAGCCGGCCGGGTTGCCGAGCGATCTGCGGCGGTAGGCCATCTGTTCGAAGGTCCCGGGTTCGAGTCCCGGCAGGGGCATGGGTGTCGATTTTAACATCTAAAAGCGAATCGTGACGGGCCGAAGTCCAAAGTATAAAAATAAAGTTTAACAAAGTTTTTTTTTAAAAATGTAAATGTTTACCTGGTTGGCAACACTGACAAAACGCTGACAGCGTGTTTTCACTCCTGATGTTCATGCACCATGTTGCTAGAAACAAATTTCTACAAACTGGATTTTAATTCAATGATTCGTTTCTGACTTACTGAGAATTATTCATTTCTTTCCATTGCGGATAGAAATATTTCTGGATCTGTGGCGAAAGATTTCGTTTATGTTGGTTTATTTTGAGAGATGAGGAAGCAGAATGTGACTGAATGAATAGTAACTATCGAAACAAAATGAAAGAGGTACTTCATCTTCGGATGAGAACTGAAGGGAACTCAAACAACGTTGGATCCAGAAGGATTTTTTAAAATCGTATCAGGTTGTAGTCTAGTTCACTAATTTCTCAAGCATAAATGTTTTGTACAAGTTTCTTTTTATTGTCTCTATCAGTAGTAATAAGCAGAACGTATATGAGTTCTCTCTGAGAGAGAGAGAGAGAGAGAGAGAGAGAGAGAGAGAGAGAGAGAGAGAGA
>JAGDQP010010447.1:18911-31275 GCA_022664845.1 Lepisma saccharinum | reverse complement strand
AGAGAGAGAGAGAGAGAGAGAGAGAGAGAGAGAGAGAGAGAGAGAGATAATTTTTCAAGTTTTTTTCTGTCACACCAGGCAATGCCGAGATAGCACCTTATCATTTCCCCTCCCCTATCCCGGCCTGAGCCTTAGATGCCTAAAGGCCATAAATAAAATTCAAAGAAAAAATAATAATTTCTTCCACAACAGACAATTGCCCTCTGCCCACTATAATTTCTTCATGTAAGTTCAACAAAGAAATTATTAATCAGTAATCTGCAGCAACGTTCCAACGGTCAAAACAATCTCAATATATGTAAGCCATTCCTTGTGTATGATGATAAATCTATGAATAGTTCCTACTTCCAGTTGCGATACGTATTAATACAAATATATCGATATTATATGCATGCCATCAAATGTGTTTGATATTCATTGTAATTCCATTTGAAATATAACAAGAATTTAAGAACTGTAAGATTGGAAAGGCTTGGACATATTTCTTACGAAAATAAAATGGAACCAATTCGTAAAGTTAATGAAAGGGTGTACTGTCTATTTGAAGCAGGAGGAGGCTATGAAATTAGAGGAGACTTCGTCCTAATCATTGGGGGATCAGCACCCCAGCCCGGATTGCATATCCGGAATCGGGTTGTCATATCGAGATTCCCGAATCCGGAATTTAAATCTGATTCCAAATCCAGATTTCAAATCCGGATTCTAAATTCGGATTCCAAACCTGGATATCAAATCGGATTTTTCCAAATCCGGATTTTTTGGCCATCTCTCTCTAGACGAGAAGAAAGTATCTGATTCTGACCTCCCTCTAGCGCGCGCACTACTTTCTGTTTCAAGGGATTATTAATTTATGTATTTCTTTACATAACCATAGAAAACTGTTACGATAAAATTATATTATGGAAACACACTTCGGGAGGTGATTATTCACGTCAAAACAAAACAAAAACAAATCCACTGAAGAAATCTTTTAACATGCTTAGTTTCGGAGCTACAGATGCTCAAACCTAAGGCCGCATCGTCACAAATGACGTTATTTCTCTGCAAATAATGACGTAAGTTATGTCGACTTTGAGCGTTGAGCATGTCTCGAGATTTCTTCAAAGGATGTTTTTTAGGGTGTGAATAATCACCTCCCGAAGTTGTCCCATTATTTCAGGAACACACTGTATGTTAAAGACAGAAAAAAATAGTTTTGAACGATATTGTCGAAATGTACCTTTCCGAAAAAAATAATTAATATTACAAACACATTTTATTAGCGGCGCATAATAACAAAGGAAAATATAGAATTTTTATTCGCGAAATACATGTATTTTATTTTGAGGAATTGAAGGGTTTGGAGTGATTTTTTACGAGGATAAAAAATTTTCACAGTAATTATGCACTAGTCGTGGTATACAATAAATTCACTTAACTGTTAACTATTACTTCCCTTTCATAATCTAATGTATTTTAAAATCGTATACTGTAGTTGACAATATTTTCGATTACTTGAAAGTATAGAACCAAATTTGTACTATTTGTAATACCTAACTTACTGAAGATATTCCTAGTTTAATTTGTACTGTAGTGAGGAAACGTATATCATTTTTTAAACAAAAAATTCAAAACATATATTTTAGCTAAACTGCTGCTCTCTCTTGACAATATCGGTTAATTATACATTTTCACATTATTGGAATCGTAATCTTTTGTTCGTGAACCTTTTATTTTTTTTTTTTACGCGTCGGAGATGGTTGGGTGGGCGCCTTTCCTCTTACCTGGCTGGCTGGCACTGACCTTCCGAAGACTAACGGTACACCTTTGCTTGTCTTTTATACATTCCATAACGATGAGCTTGTTAGCATCGTGTATGAACAACAGGTAACCCTCCGAAAAGGAGAGATACAAACGAAACTCCATTGCTTTGTATCAAGGAAGCAAAATAAAATATGTAAGGAATGAATAGCTAATATTTTTGTTACAGTTAAGTAATGTTTTGTTTTTGATTTCACTATTTGCATTTCACTATTAACACAATTACAACTCAGGGTTACAGTAGTCATTATATTTTAAGCAATGGCGAAAGATACATTCACATATAATAAAAATATTTTATGTGGGCCGATCAACAAAGAGCTAAGTCCGGAATTTCGAAAGTTGGAATTCCGGAATGACAGAGCTCCGGAATATTCTGGAATCGGAGTTGAATTTTTATAGTTTGACTATCGGGGAACCTATAGAAAGTGGTTATAAAATAGGTTTTCTAAATGGCAGAGCAACTCAATCAAAATCTATTAAGACCTTAGCCAAGACCTTTACATCAAAAGAAGTGTACAGCGGGGAGAGGCCCTGAGCCCTATCCTCTATCTGATATACGTTAACGACACTCCAACACCTACAAAACCACGTACAAAACTTGGACTATTTGCAGATGATACTGCATCTACCGTGGATCTCATTCGTAATCTTGAAACCATTACAAAAAATATCTGGTGTAGTAAAAAGTAATCCATTATTTTGCCAATAGATGGCTTCAGTGATATGTAGCTCGCGTTGTATAAGTCCGATCGGGTTCAACGAGATGGCGTTCAAACGATGAGATTGCGTACTACAAACACTGTTCAGATAGTTGTAATGAGTTGACTCAGTGTTGTGTGAGCGCGCGTCAAAATGGACACTAGCAAAGAGAAAATACGCTATATTTTACAGTTTTTCTTCGATAAAGGCGAAAACGCAAGCCAGGCGGCTGCAAATGTGAATAGTGTTTATGGTCCTGATACTGTAACAGCCAATCACGCGCAATTTTGGTTTCGTCGATTCCGTGCCGGTAATTTTGACGTCAAAGATGTACTACGCACTGGAAGGCCACATGTCGATAAAATCATGGACATTGTCGCGTCCGACCGTCATGTAAGCACTGTTTCGATTGCCCAAGAGCTAAACATTGCACAAAAAACCGTGTGGAACCATTTGCATAAGGCTGGATACAAAAAGAAGCTTGATGTATGGGTGCCACACGAGTTAACGCAAAAAAAACCTCATGGACCGAATTTCCATCTGCGAATCGCTGCTGAATCGCAACAAAAGCGACCCATTTCTGAAGCGGTTGGTGACTGGTGATGAAAAATGGATCACTTACGACAACGTCACGCGAAAACGGTCGTGGTCGAAGCGCTGTGCGCCGGCGCAAACGGTGCCCAAGCCAGGATTGACGGCCAGGAAGGTTTTGCTCTGTTTTTGGTGGGATTGGCAGGGAAGTATCTACTATGAGCTGCTCCCCTACGGCCAAACCCTTAACTCGGAACTATACTGTCAACAATTGGACCGTCTGAAGGCAGCAATCGCCCAGAAGCGCCCAGCTTTGGCCAATAGGAGAGGCATTGTGTTCCACCAGGACAACGCCAGGCCACACACATCGATAGTGACTCGCCAGAAGCTCCGGGAGCTTGGTTGGGAGGTTCTTATGCATCCACCTTATAGTCCGGACCTGGCACCGAGTGATTACCATCTGTTCCTGTCCATGGCGAACACGTTTGCTGGTGCAAAATTCGCGTCAAGAGAGGCTTGTGAACATCGACTGTCTCAATTTTTTGCCAATAGGGACAAGGGCTTCTATGAGAGAGGCATCATGATATTATCTTCCAAATGGCAACACGTTATCGAACAAAACGGCGCATATGTGACCAAAATCGGATCATTCTAACTATGGTAAGTCAAACCTTCAATGTCATGCAAAAATAATGGATTACTTTTAACTACACCAGATATATTACCTGGTGAAAATTGGTGATACTTTGTTACTAACAAAACACTATTAGTAGCTACTAGTATTGACAATATATAAACCCTACATTTGCCAATTATATACGTACTTTCAAAGTAAACCGTAGCAGTATCAAATATTAGCAAATACCTTTGCTAACAATCGAAAATATACGAGATCAAAGTTCACTTCGAAAATTTTAGTTTATTTTTTTCTTTTCTGTGCAATTTATTTACGAATTACTAGTATTATAGTTTTCCTTATACATTAGCACCATCTATGAACAAAGATGAGATAAATATATATTACAAACAAAGTGATATAAATAAAGTACCGTTTCTTTCAATTACGTATGATTGCCTTGAACTTGAAAACCAGGAAACAAAAACTGTTAAACACTACAGAGACAATAATTGATTTTATAAATTTAGAAAAAAAAAAAAGTACAGGAAACACCTCTTCCTGCTAGAAATTGCTTATCGTTTTAACAGTCATGCTTCCATTGTTTCCAAGTATTCATTCATTCCTGCCACGTGCTGCGTAAAAGGAATTGTTAATTGAGGAATAATTAAGAATAATGTTCCGTTTCATTATCATAGCTATATTACTGGGTGTCTCAAATGTTAATGCACTTCAGAAATTAAATTCCCTCAAAAGTGTAACATTTTCAATAGAAAACATTTTTAAAACTTTAAACGGTAATTATATCTCAACCTTGCAACACTGATAAACCATTGTTTCGTCTCTCTCATTTCCTATTCATTGATAATTAACGTACTAATGAAATAATTTAGATGTCTAGTAAGTTTTTTTGGGGGGGAGGGAGGGGTATGTGTGTTTGCAGCGATTAAGTTCATTTTTTATGAACTACTTATCTATCTGCTTGTTTAAACCACCCGGAACTTAAGCTCATTTTGGTCATTTTACAGGTACACCGTAATTGGACCGTATTTGACAATACATTGATCTGAAGGAGCACAATAAAATCTGCGTAAATAAATGACAAATTATTACGAAGAGCTTAGGCTATAAGTAAACCTAACCAACTCACCTTAACCTACAAGTATTTTTCAGGTAATATTTTCTGTTCACTTTACCTTTTCAGGAATTGTTTTTTTTTCAGTAACTTTTTTGTTATTGCTTCGCAGCCCTTCAAAATGCTTTTTTTCCTATATTTTATTCACATTTTTTTGGGGTCGTCGTCTGTCTGATGTTTATATGTTGTTTCTCTCACAAGAGTTCAATGAAAGACAGTTAATGGTGAGGGACTTCAATGCTCCACACTGTAAAACATTTTGGTAACGTTGTTTTATATGCTTACTAATGTTCCAGATGTAAGTAAGTATTTACAGTAATCCTGCTATAGCTGAAAAGTGCCTGTCAAAAGCACCGAGAGATTTCTTTTGTGTGGTTGGAGGTTTTCATTTTCTAGTTCTAGGTAGATTTTTGCACATGCGCAGAAAGAGAAAAACTGTTTCTTATCGTAACCAAACATGCAATTCTGATCAAGTGTTTGCTGCCGCCATTATAATCACTCAGTGAATGGGGATTACGATCCCTACTTGAAACATAGGAACAGTTATTAGAGCATGGCGTAAGCCGTGGAAGTAGCTTTGTTTATATTTTCGGAGTTCGGGCAACGTATTTTTTTTACCTTCTATACTGTTGTGATATACTAATATCTTCAGTGGCAATTAAGTCCAATCACTAAGATGCAGGGGAAAAATTCAAACAAGTTTACGGTCGTATTAATAGATATAATTCAGAAGAAAGGGAACGGGTCTTCCGTAGACCGTCATTTAGAATTTTTCTTCCCACAAGACGTAAGTTCAACGTGTGGCTTAAAACTTCATATATCTTTAAAAAAAAAAAAAAAAAAAAACGAGAAGTGGTATATTCAATATCTGCTAATGGATTATTGGAGTATGCAAGAACAAAGGACTAAGAAATACACAAACTATTATGGAGCACTATAGTGAATGTTTTAAGGAAGTCTGAGTTTATTTTATGGAGTTATTTATGATTTTTTCTGTATTCTTTGAAGAGCGAAATGAATCGTGTTATTAATAAAAAAGACGTTGAACTTCTAACTAACGAACCCGTGTTCAAATCTCACTTGTGAGGGTTCTACTTTTTCTTTTCCTGAAACCTACAAAGTGACTGTCTTTTATTAAACAAGTTTTACAGGTAATTTCCAAGCAGCTGTAGTTGCCCAACAACATGGATATAAATACGGTAGATTGATCTATTTCCAGCGACCCGAAATTGAAACCAGCACAAGCCATTTGTACCTGGCAGACGTAATTAATTTTAAAAAAAAGCAACTGAACATCATATTCCGTACAATATCATATTTAAAATATTCCAATCTTCCTCCTCTCTTTCTTAGCTAGATCTTCCTCCATTCTTTGCTTCCACACGCCCAGGCATAGGCCAACCAATAAGACGCTTAATCCCAATCTTCCAGGCAATATTAATTGAAAACCGGCGTCAAGTTGACCGAGCTTAATTGTATTGGACCAGTCAATCCGTCTATCGTATTTACATCCATCCATGGCCCAAGAAGAGTCTACATGTAGGTTGCCTCGTAACGCTCAGCCAATGGGATAACGGGCGGGAAAACGTCACTGATATGCTGGCTTCGTGTCATCTGCTGTTACCGAATGCAGTACAATAACGCGTAACTGGTCTTAATTTTTTACTTCATACTGCTCTCATAGTATTTAAAACGTAAAACATATACCAAATTGTGTACAAAATAAATTCTCTTTTCTTTTTACTTTGAGGTATGTAAACAATCGAAAACAGTTCATCAAAATCATAATCAAGAAACGAAACAAGTCTCAGAGATCGTTCAAAAGGTTCAAGCTTTATATTTTATCTGAGCCATTATCAGATGGATCAGGGTAATGCTTGCGTAAGATTCGCTTAAAAGATAAGTATAGGTTAAAAATATTTAAAAATTTCTTTGATTTCTTGAAACTTGATTCTTTTACCAGAGATAGGAGAGGATGCAAGGAAGCACTTGGTGTTATAAAATACAACAGAAGAGAATTTCTGTAAACTTTCTAGTTGATACGGTGGAGGTAGACAAAATTTCAAAAAACCCAGAAAGTTTCAGGAGATATAAAAACAAGAAAGTAATTGTTCTGCTTCGGGTAAGGTTCTAAAACAAAGAAAATAAACCTTTGAGGCTATATTTCATCTTTTCAGAAAAAAAAAATCACAATTGATGTTTGACTACTATCTATAATCTGCGTGACCTAATGTGGGCTTACATCTGTTTCTTCCTCTCCTGTTTCAGTCATTTTGTGCTCTCTGCATATTTTCAGTATACAGTGACTTTGTCATCTTCCTGAAGGCATCAAGCGGCCACTTTACAACCTCATTGGAAATCTTCACGACTGGTTGAAGGGGGGGGGGGAGAGAAAAGAAACAATATGGCTCAGCCTCTCTCTAGGCGGCAAGGGTACTACAGATCAAAGCATATTGAATTAGAGAAAAAGAACTGGTGGTTTCTTATAAATAGAGCTAGGATTTTTATGTAGTATATCATATTGTGAAATATGTAACAAAAACTAATGAAATAAGTAGGATAATATGTAACATAAAATAAACCAAATATTTATTGCAGGGATAAACATTAATATTTGCTTATCCTTTTCAGAGATAAAATGATCTAATTATGATTTTGTATATGAATATGTAATTACATAAAAATCCTAGCTTTACTAATAAAGCCATATGTTTTCTTAGTGGGACAGGGATAATTTCTAATCTTAAATTAACTTATGGATATGATATTGAAAAATCTGTTTATCATACCAAAAATTTGATTTTTCCGTATTCCATTGAAAAATCTGTAGAGCTACAGATAAATCTGTAGACCTGAGAAGGCTAAGACTCTTTACTTTGTGGGCAGCTGCCTGCAACCAACTAGCCCAACCTTATCTACAAGCCGTAGCAGTGAGTGTTCAGCATACCTGATGACGAGTTACTACCGACCTGCCATCTGACGGCGAAAGTTATGGTGCAACCTTTCCCGTATTCTTTCCACCTTGGTAGTTGCTTTGCTTTCTCCATTAATGTCTTCAAAAGTGCTTAACAGTGTAGTAGCTAAAGACAATGTAAGTAATCTGGATTCGCTTCATTAAGTTTCTTATTACGTTTGTATGAATATCGATTAACAAAATCTATGTGACGTTCTTTATATATTTTCCTTTTCTTTCTCTTCCAGAATGGTAGATAAAAATTCCCTTTCTTATCGGGTTGTTAAAGAGAAAGAATGTACAGTTGAATGTCATTAATGTATCTGTGTTAATAATCATTAGGAAAGCAGAAAAAGAGAATCGAAAGGAACGTCCAGTTTAGTTTTTCAGACTTTTTCTTACCATGATATTATTATTATCCTAATTTAAATAGAGAAGAGTTTACACTTGACAGTATGCAAATCAGTATTAAATCAAAGATAAATTATAGCTTTGGAAATAGTTTTCCTTTAATTTGAAGGACATGACAATATAAGTATTAAAATTGAATCTATTTTCTTTAAAAGATTTCCTTGCAACTCGTAACGGAAACAAAACAGAATCCAGCAACAAAAGGACTAAGAATTTTAAAAAAATGTTCGAATTCCTCTTACATATGACACTCAATATATGTGGTTCAGAATAAAGTAAAAGGTGAAGTCAATATTTTATTTTAAAAAATCAATGTCATTTCAGTCCCTTTGTCTCTGAGCGCTTCCTCAAAAACATTTTTTTTTTTTTACAATTGATTTTTTTATTCTATACCATGTTTTTTCATAGTGTGGAATTCTGGTGTGTGCTTCCCACACTTTCCAAGAACACTCTCAATGTACAAAAGTTTGTATGAAATTATGAAACTTTAAATTACTTCTTTCCGTAATTTTAAGAAGTGTAATATACAAGCATATTAGACTGGATTTTAACGTGGAAGCTAATGTTCAGATAATGGATGGAAAATATGTTACAAAACAAGTTTAGGAGTAACCACATCAACAAGTATAATCACATGTAATCTTGCACCATCTACCCAGTGTTAATCTAATCAGGATTTGAAAAAAATAATACTAAACATCAAATTGAATGAAAAAGAATAGCTACAATATCATGTCTACTCTAATATGAAAATGAACCCAAAATTGCCCTACAAAAATGGATACTATTTTGGAATAATACATACGTTCACATTAAATGTAGTATTCCTCCGACCTTGATCAAATTGGCGAAGAATTTTAAGCACCGACTTTTGAAACGTACAATGAATATAACGAAACCAAAATTTATGACGAAGTTGTTTCATTATACCCTTCTGAAACAAGCATAAATACAAAATTACTTATTTTATGTGTTATTTTCACACATTTAATTCAGCGTTATGAGTTAACTAACTTTAAAAATTAGTGCATCACAACTGAAACCCAAGCCCCCACAAAATTAGCTAAGTTCACGCTCATACTCAAATTCTGGAAAAGACCTTTGTTCAAATCGCAGTCATTTTCGTTACGTTCAACTTTATGCTCACTTATGCCATTATAGAGAAAAAGGTTGCCAAATTTCAAAATCCAAACTTGCATATACTTACAATTTATGCAAAGAAGGTAGTCTTACAAACTTTCGGGATAAAATCGTCTACTCGAAGATTAAGTAGCTTAAGCAAGTCATTTCACGAAAAACTGACATTTAAGGAAAGTTCTGATTCTCAAAAAAACTATTCATAACATCATTTCACTATAGCAACTGACGCTGATGCACGTACGCCAAAGTAGATACAATAATTTCTTTCTTCATTGAAACATCTAGCAAAATAGATGCCCCAGGTGAAGAATTACAGTAGGTACAGTCTCTGTAATCCGACATGGATATCTATAAACCGACAAGGACCTGTCCCATATATGTCGGACTATAGAGCATACTGTGCGTACAATATGCCTTTCGTCAATCGTCAGTGAGGGCCAACTCACGTGGGAAAGCATTCTATACACTGTCAGGAAGAGTAGAATCTTCAGGAAGTACCACGGTCACCAATATACACAAGGTCGAGTAAGAGAAGGAAAATGGCAACATTATAACTTCCCACCGCTTTCCTTGCTATTGATAACGAAGTCGCTCTCTCTTCACCCCACCAGTACGAAACCAAACTCTTGAAAATGACACTATATTCGATAATTATGGATGACGACTGAAGACCTTTTGTGTCAATATAAGCAATATATTTTGTATTATATTCAATAGCAAAAAGTTAGTATAGACCAGCGATTCCCAACAAGTGTGCACGCTTGCTGTAACGTCATAAATTGTTAAGTGTGCCGCAAACCTTCTCAGACTGATTTTGCTCGCTAAAGTAATTCAAATAATTTAACTCAATATTTATTTTGATTAAAAAGGCAAGCTTAGCGCGCGCAAGATCGAGCCACTAGCCGTTCGGTGTCAAGTCATATAATGAACCCAAGTGAAACACCTGTGTCACTGTAGAGAAGAAAACGATTTAGGTAAAATAAAGGCTATGGAAGTTAACAGGATAATTAAGAACACGTGATTGATCTGAAGTATCCACTTTTCATGTTATTATGCTTAGAAGAAAACACTGTACCATTTGTTAAGCATAGTTTGGATACAGAAGCCTGTGGAGTATTGCTATCGTGCTAGACTTCTAAACTGAATACCGCGGTTCGATTCCCAACCAGGTAGTGTCTTTTTTCACATACAATAATGACTACGAACAGAGATTCATCTCCGGTTGGAGGACTTACGGGGTCTGCGAGAATCAGAGTAAAGTGTGTGTGTTCTTTAGCATAATGATAAGTAGTTTTCATATTTTTCGTTGGTACTTCGTTTTGTTATCATGTGTTCGATTCTTTCTCTTCTTCCTCTCTATGTATCCTTAATCTTTTATCTTACTTCTTGATTCTCTCTCTTTTTGTGCGTGTTCGTGTTCCAGAACTAAAACCGGGCGACTTTTGATGACCTGATGATCGGGCCTGATCCAAACATAAGTGTCCCGGCCCAAAACATGACCCGAATAACCTGGTAACCCGATCGAACCGATCAGGAAAATCTAAATAACTGGGAATTTCGGCGTCGTATTTTTCGTGCTCTGGGGGTAACATCCCCTATTCTGGTCAACCCTGAAGGAAACACTGTTCAAACAAAAGGAAATAATTAAAATATCTTTTTTTGTCCTAAGGGTTTCGGGTCTTAATCGCAGCACCGGCTCAGAACGGATTCGAATCCTAGACCCGGTGGCGGTCCACAATCTGACCCGCATCACCCGACTGACCCATGCAATTACCAGTTTTAGACAGAGAGACAGAAGGAGAGAGAAAGAGGGGTCAGGAGGAAGGACGCAGACTTTGTTTACATAAGCATTAAAATTTTATATATTCGCATGCCTTCCGCCACTTTACTTTCCGTTTTCTTCTTTACAACTCTCTTTTTCGCTTTTCCCTTCTTTTTCCATGCTTTCTCTCTCTTTCCTTTTTTTTTCTCTCTCTCTGTGTTTGAACACGACAAGTCTTGTAGAATTCCATAATGACGATTCCTGCATGATATCTATGTTATTATTTGCCTTTTATTTGCAATATTTCCTATCTTCTACAACTTAACGTGAATGTTGTTTCTACCTATCCATCTCGTGGTTCTCTAAATGACGGTCAACAACTCATTCTTTCTTCCTCCAAATGGAGGAATATCCTGGAATGCCATGTTTTGGCACATATTTGTGCTGTAATGTTGGTTGTCTAACTATTAGGCGTATAGTGAAACAATTCTCCTGGAGGATTTTTCTTATATTTCTTATAACTCCAGTCTCCACTTATTATTGTAAGTGACTGTACGCAAGTACACTAATTGCTAAAAAATCATCACAAAAAACCCCAATTTATCAGGATTTTGTTATTAAGAAAAGAAATACACTAATTTCAGAAACTAGATATCTTTCTTTACATTTTGTTGTACGAAGACATTCAGCATGTTATAGTGTTAAACCCGAACGCTTACAGGCTTATAGGGTCTACACCAGTGATTCTCAACGTATTTCACTTGGGTTCATCATATGACCTGACACCTATCGCGATTTGTCTAACAACCTCTTCTTCCAATATTTCGTATTCCACGAGAAGAAAGTATTCCAGTATTTTTTTTTAAAAGAAAGTATATGTAATTAGGTATGCAAAGCATTTTTTTTTTTTAAATTATCTCATTCCTTGAACCGGCAGAAGCACACAAATTCAGATTTTTGGTGCCAGTTCATCATCGCACTACCTTGGTCAGTAAGTATGAAATATGGCGTGGGTTCGAAAGAAAAGTTGAAATTAACACAAATTAATTATGTGGATATAATTATATAAATCCATACTTAATTTAGTTAAAACATACTGACAAGGCTATCACATTTAACTTTATTGTAAAAAGACAGAGCAGGCGTAACAGTTTTAATGTTCTAACAACATCTTCCTCAGACGACACATTCAAACATAAAGATGTTTATTGATGTGTCGTCTGAGGAAGATGTTGTTAGAACATTAAAACTGTTACGCCTGCTCTGTCTTTTTACAATAAAGTTAAATGTGATAGCCTTGTCAGTATGTTTTAA
>JAGDQP010010447.1:0-18511 GCA_022664845.1 Lepisma saccharinum | reverse complement strand
ATGTGTCGTCTGAGGAAGATGTTGTTAGAACATTAAAACTGTTACGCCTGCTCTGTCTTTTTACAATAAAGTTAAATGTGATAGCCTTGTCAGTATGTTTTAATTATATTTAAAAAAATACATATTTCATTTTACATAAGAAAGGACTAAACCTCTTAATTTTGTCAGCATATGTTTACAAGAAGAAGAAAAAGAATGAAATAAGGCAA
Organism: Lepisma saccharinum; assembly: GCA_022664845.1. Taxonomy (NCBI): domain Eukaryota; kingdom Metazoa; phylum Arthropoda; class Insecta; order Zygentoma; family Lepismatidae; genus Lepisma; species Lepisma saccharinum. Next base: position 18,302 of record JAGDQP010010447.1, on the reverse strand, counting down.
AACAGTAGTAATCTTAGAAGTTACATGACCTCTGGCTATATTTCGTCATACTCGTAGGACGTCGTAAGAAATATACTAGAAATGTAAAAAAACCTTCACTATGGATTAAATTATGATATTCCTTGAGACGTGAAAAATCCATGTTAAATTTAACATGAGTTTATGCGCCCGTAGCAGCCAAGAACCACTTCCTCTTAAACAATATAAGATGATTATTGCCTATATAGAGAAGTTGCATTAAGTACTTAGTAGGATTCTTGAATGCAGCACGCACTTCCTTGCCGTTAGACTACGAACAATGTCTTCTGAATGTTGTATTCTGTGTAAATAGAGTAAATAATGCATTGCTGCAATCTAATCTCGACTTTAATTGTGTGATAATCGAGACACACGTACAGTACTTCGAAAATAGCATTTATATGTTCATTCACAAATTAAAGCAAGCATTGAACAACGATTGAGTCCTAGGGAAACAAAAAAGAAAAAAAAAAGACAAAATAACGGTGAGAAACCGTTGTTTCTTTCTGTGTGGCCCGCTGACCCAGCCATAGCAGGTGGAGCTGATTGCAAATTCGCCCCAGGCTAGCAACTCTCACCATCTTCACCTAGTTCTTCGGCAGGTGGGTTATTGTTTGCACGATAGATAGTTTTATGAATGTCTTCTTTCTTCTATACATATATATATATATATATATATATATACTCAGATATTCTGTCTGCCTGACTGAAATAACCAATACCAAATTTCAAATGTATGTCAATGCTTGCATGAAGAAAAGAATTTGCTCAAATTTGGTCCAAAGAACAGAAAATACGGTATCTATTTTGATTTATGCATGCATACTGAATAAAATGTAATATTAATAATATTGTTTCAACCAGTTCCGACTGCCAATGGAAAGAGTCTTGCTAAAAATGGCTGTGTTTAACGGGCTGAGCGCTCAGTGAGCCTTCAGGGATCGGAATTCCTTAGTAATTCGGAATTTCGGATGACAAGAAGCTTAGTTGAATATTATGAAGCGCTCCATACTTATTGGTATTGTCGATGTATGTTTACCAATAAAGGTAACATTTCTCCTTTAAAAGGTTTATTGCATTGTTTTAAAGTCATCTCGACACTCATGGCTATCATTTATTAAGTTCTTGTTGTCCAACTTTCGGCTCACAAGTGAGCGTGAAAATTTTAGGCTCAAAAATGGCGACGACTCACAGTGAGCCTGAAGTTTTCATTGGCATTCAAAGAACAAATTTGGTGAGCGCTCAGCCCGTTGAATGCAGCCAATTACTTCATGTTGTGGTATTAAATTACACTTTATTTCCTTGATAAGATAAATCGTGTGCTGAAACGATGGAGAGGAGTTAGACAGAGGCGGTTCTACGCCGGGACCGGGGGGGGGTGCGGTGTCTGGACCCTCCCAGTTTTTTTTGCAGTGCAGATAAACTAATATTCTCAATTGTCTTGAAATATTTAGTATAACTAATATTTATTTTGCAAGAAGTTTAATGTTATCGATTCTTGAACATGAAATGAAGTGTACCATGATAAGCTTCTTCTATAAACATGGGGTGGGGGGAGGAGTCACTGTGTATGTTAGAAACTGCATTTTGTCGAGTTTTAAACGATTTTTTAATTTCTTAGAACAAGTTTCAAGTAGTTATTTTATTATTTTTTGGTTATGTAACACAGTATATGTTTTTAAAACCTTTTACAAGTCTTCACTATCAACAACGTTGTAACAAAGGGAAGACCACATCATCTAAAAAATTAATTTATTGCTCATAGGCAATGCGGTGTTATTTCGAAATTATACCACCAGTAGCTTCTACCGAAAACGACAGAATGCTAATCGTTGTCCGACTTACTTCTTACTATAAAAATAATATAGGAAATTCTAGTCCGACCTACAAATAAAAAGTAGAAATCTTTGTTGCTGTTTTTTTTTTTTAAATCATCTTATTTAGGTCTAAATTGGTGTTTAATTATACAATATATCCAGTGTGGTATTTATAGATTTTTAAGTGTGTGTGTGTGTGTGTGTAAAGGGAGGGACTCTTAATGCCGTTTTATGTAGTGTAAAATCCAATCAAGTCATTTTATCCAGTGTAAATTTGGCGGTTAACTATAAGTTTCTCTCTGTAAATTCCATAAATTCCATTCACTGATGAAAAATATTAAAATCTTCATTTTTTGCTTCAATTAATTATTGTTTTCATACACTGAAAAAGGTCTTACATATTTCCTTCATAGATATACCTAAGGAGAATTAATATGCAATTTTAAGAAAATGACTGAAAATGACTAATGTGTATCACACCCACCCACCCACACAAACAAACATTTGTTGGGTGTCTGAGAAGAGCTTGTATTGAAAAACACATTGGAAGAATGGTGGGAAGGTAAAAGAGGAAAGAGAATGTAGACTATGGGCAGCATCAAAATTGAAACACTTTATATCTATATCTATATATATATAATATGGAACGTTGAAAGCTGCCTCCCCCCCCAGTTTTTTTCCTCTAAAACCGCCACTGGAGTTAGTGTCTTAAAGGATCTACCGCTCTGGGTAGAACACTAATGGTGACAGTGATAAAATCATACGTAAAATATATTGATTGATTAATTCTATTGGGATAACTCACAAGCCGAAACCACCCAGGTTCGACCTAATACGACTAACAGTGACCAAAATTCAAATATATGTAAAGAAACAAATGCAAACGGAAACGGCGAGAATTATTCTAGTTCTCTTCAGAAATTCTAGATGGGAATATTTACTCATCAGTTATTAATGTTTACGTAATTTGAATCTTAGAATCAAATAATTAGTTACAAATGCAAAGAAAATTGCAACTGTAAAACTGAAAGTTAGTATTATTAAGGCGTACGTATTTTATTTCCCACAGAAAAATTTGTATGAATACTTTATCAGTTTGTGTGATTATTTCTTTAGTGTTTGGTAATGTTATAAAGCTCATTTTAAAGATTCATGAATTAGAAAATTTAATATCAAAAATGCAGATGTAAACATATATATTTCATATTTCGTAGAAATGTAGCTAAACGTAGTTGAAATTCTTAAATATAAATGTTGTTTAGATTCTTAAATATATGTGGATGTCTATTACCTTATTCGGTAAAATTCAAAAGTAAATATAAAAAAAGAATGAATTGAAACAGAAAGAGCATATCATGATTTAAATTTGAATGTAGTGTTGAATGTTAATATTTTGGAGTTAACAAATAACTACAAGATGTTCGTCAACAATACGAAATTGTTCCAAAAGTTGTTTAACATTAAAAAAAAATGTAATATAATACATAGAATCTACGTTACAAATATCAAATTTAAATAAAGTTTGAATAAAATCTAAGAAAAAGAAAAACATCCTTAAAGGAGGAAAATCTCATCTAATGCCTTCCCAGGAGGCAACGTACCAAGAATAGAAGATATATTCCCTCGTTGAATTGCGATACTGAGACGCTGGATTAGTAAGGTGGTCGCGCGATCATTACCCGAAACGATATGTATTCGCCGAGCATCCTCTTTAATAAAATTAAGGCCTCCTGTGCCGCAAGTACCACTTGATTCAATTGCGATCGCAACAAAAATGAACTGAGCAAGTAGATTAGAGTATTTCCGATTTTTATCGGTCTCTCTACGAGTAGCAGCACCACCCGCTTTCAAAGAATGAGTTACATTTGAAATGGCAAAAGTATCAGCGCAGGTGAAATCCCACAATAGAGGACTTCTTTCTCTTTTTCATGGAACTAGTGTCATTGAATGCCACTGAGAACTTCCGGCTCACAAGTGAGCGTGAAAATTTTGGGCTCAAAAATGGCGACGACTCACAGTGAGCCAGAAGTTCTCAGTGGAATTCAAAGAACAAATTTGGTGAGCGTTCAGCCTGTTGAATGCGGCCAATTACTTCATGTTGGGGTATTAAATTACACTTTCTTTCCATCAATGCAATATTATTTACCTTTCAATGTGCTAGATGAGTCGTTAAGACTGTCGTCTTGTAATCAAGTAGTACTCGGTTGCGGGTTCCATTCCCGATGGGAATAAAAGTGGTTCAGATTCCGCTTGAGAATTGTAGGTTTCCGTTCTCAGAACGTTACCATAAACTCTATCCCATTGACAAGAAAGGTAAATCACCACTGGTTCACCTTGGCCAGGGCTTGTCCGACAAACCTGGTCCGGTGAGAACATTGAGTATAAACAAAATTCTTAATCATAATCCATATAAAATTGTTCTTTTGTTTTTATTTTCTGAAGTGTTTCTGCTTAGGCAAAGGGTGCGAAGGATTCTAGTTCGATTCTAGGCGAGCGTCCATCATATACGATCTTCGGAGTTGATCCAGCATCGTGAGAAATAATGTAGAGATACTTAAATAATGATATGGTGGATTCTGACCACATAACACAGCAAGAGCGCCGAGAGGAGTCATTACCTTGAGCAAACAACATCCAATTGAACAATGCCTGATTAGGGAATTTACTTTCAGTTAAAAATGAGGTATTTATATGGTTTCTAATTTATTTAATTTATTTGTGCATGTTTACATATGTTTTGATATGCGTAGATAATGTGTAGATGAATAAATATTAATTCTCTGTTCTTCCTCACAATGCTCTTCCTAAGACAAGGACTAAGGGTTTCCACACACCTTCTGTCTTGCAGCGCGGCGCGGCATGCTGCATGGAACAGGAAAATTGTCTAGGCCTACTTTTTTAGTAAAACATGCACGGATTGAAGTTAAAATAGAACAAATCATTTCTGAGAGTCCCTAAAACTCAGAAAGAAGATAGTATTCTGGCTAATATTAAAACTGAAATAATTGATTGCCTTTTATTACAGTTGATCAGTTAATCTTGTCTTCGATTTTACATTTGTAATTAATTTCATGAATGACTATTGAAAGCCATCATAATTATCATGTCTTTATGCTACTCCTTTCACATACTTTGTGAAAACTGAATACGCAATGTGTGTTTGTCACTCAAATCAGGTAACTTTTTTTTTTAACCTGGTGATGGAAGCTTTCTGAACCATTAAAATAAGAATTTATTTTTCAATTAATACGGTTAATAAAGTGATTTTTAGTATCATAAATGAGTTCAACATTTACCATTGTAGAAGGATAATGGTGAAATAAATTTTGCATGACAATTGAAAATGGGGAAAATCTACGATCGGAAGAGGCGGAATGTGATTTGGCACTCTGACTGAGAACCTAGTCCGACAGATGAGCTGATATGCAGAGACAGAATATCTAATATACGGAAACAGATCTGATATACGGAAGGCTCAGGATGGAACATAGAAGGTACTGTAACGCGTATCCGAAAGTTTTGGCCAAATGGTATTCGGCTTATATGGATTTTAATCCGAGAAACAAGTTGGTAATTGCTGGAAAATGGTTAAAGTTCCTTCACATACAAGAAAACGAATATATGAACGGTTTATGTTATCTCATTTAGAATCACAATAACATGGAGAATACTCTTCTAACGACATGTCATATTACAATTGTTTCCATCTACCGCTATCTTTTTAAATAAAGTATGATATATTGCTTAAGTAGATGTAAGGATAACTTGTTCACAGCTATGTAGTAGATGATTATATTAGTCTTTGCTACTCTGCGTCTCTGTCTGACCTCACTTTCATCATAGCTCGTCAGTCAAGTAAGCACTTGTCCCTTCGTTCTCCTCTGCTGAATACAGTGGGAAAGTTTACCTTATCTCTCTATCAAGATCATATCATCTTGAGGTTGTGTGCAAAATTTCAGAACGACTTCAAACATGCAGATTCATAGATGAATAAATAGTTTAAGTGCCGTCCGCCAACAAAGTAACAGCTGACTTAAGTAGAAAAGAAGCTGGTAATATAAATGTTATCGCTTACTCATTGTGATTAATGACATTGATAAAGTAAACTGTGAGTGACGCACGGGTTAAACTTCAGGTGATTTTAATGAACGAATGGACAAGTAATCGAATGTGCCCTGATCTAACTGATTCTGTGAAGTGTATGTGTTTTACTTCCAATATTACTTATATCAATGAACAAGGTAATCAAATGAGCCCTGTTCTATTGTTTTACCTCTATATATGAATTTGAATTTTGTTTTAAGTCCTTTAGGCAACTTTGGTTCAGGCCGAATGGATGATGATGAGAAAATTGGTGGAATGAAGAAAGTGGGAGATTCCCGAGAGAACCCATGCACACGATGTTTGTCCACCACAAATTTTATATGGCACAAACCGGGATCGAGCCTTTGAGCTTCTGCACTAGAGGTTGTAAGTAAGGGTATATAAAACCTTGGTAAACTTTATGTTCTATGAGCCATTCGACTTTGGCCCGTCACGATTATATTGCGAAGACTCTGCTAGTTAAAATTCACAAGCATCCATGCCTTTGGCGGGATTCGAGCCCACGACCTTCGAGTCGCTGGCCTAACGCCTCGGACTACACGTCTGCCTGGTCAGCTTGTAAGGATATACATTAGGAAATTCTTATTTATGTCGATTTCTTTCTGAGCACCATATTGTCTCTCAGTTGAATTGAATTGAATTGAGTTTATGGCCTTTAGGCATCTAAGGCTCAGGCCGGGATAGGGGAGGGGAAAGGATTCGGGAAGGCGTCGGCCAGCATATCTTAAAAGTGCCATCTCAGCATTTACCTGGTGTGACTGAGGAAAAACTTTGGTAAAACCTCGCTGTGATGTTGTCTCTCAGGGTTGATGTAGGATTCTTGCCTGGTCGTCGTATAGACTTTATTTCTAATAGGGAAAAGACAGCTTATTTTAATCCCTTTTTACAGGTGCTCTCGTATACCTGAACTCCTGAAGCCGGCTGGGTGGTCGAGCGGCTATCGACTCAACGGTCCCGGGTTCGAGTCCCGGCAGGGGCATGGGTGTGGATTTTAACACTTAACAGCTAAAGGCAAATCGTGACGGGCCGAAGTCCAAAGTTACTAAACTGGCCCATAAGTTAAAAATAAAGTTAAGCTGAACTCCTGAAGCTCCAGTAGGGTAGACTCTAAACAGGTACTAACTACAGCTACTTCTTAAGTGAAATGAAAGGCGAGACTTTAAATGTATTATCTTCCTGTTATTTGAGAGCTCTAGAGCCCAGTGTTTTGCGATGCATGCCTTTACATAGCTTTAGCTACACAGTAATGCGGTTTACAAATACACTTTTAGCTATGGACTAATCGTAAATTACATACACTCACATACTCGTACACATATATGACTATTCACAAAACACAATAAAAATAAATTCATACTCGAATATACTGCCTTTCATGAGTCCCAACTCCCAACCCCCAAGCTATACTGAATTGTAGATTTTTATACATCCCTATTGCTTCTGCGGGAAATTTGCAATGAAAAAAATAATATATACAGCTCAAATCGATGTTAATAAGTCTAACATCAACAGTAAGAAACATAAATATAGAACTTGTAGCTTATAATTTTATCGAAGCACATGAAGTGGGTTGGATCCCAGCAACCAACTATCCTGGCTGAGGTTTTCCAGGGTTTTTCCTCAGTTACACCAGATAAATACCGGGTTGACACCTTCAACATAGGCTATGGCCGACACGTTCCCGAATCCTTTCCTCTTCCCTATCCCAGCCTGAGTCTTAGATGCCTAAAGGCCATAGATTCAATTCAATTCACGAAGTACATGAATCCGTGTGAGTGGCCATCACAAACGAGCAAGTTCCGTTACAAAATGAGCGCGGTGAGATCTACCACTGAGCCACGGTGGCCCCTTTTACGTCTGCATGATTTCAATGAACGAATGGACAAGTAATGTCATATGCCTACTCGAATTGACTTCTATGAATTTTCTAAAATTTTATTTATAGCCTTTAGCCATCCCTGGCTCAGGCTGCTGACTTCAACGAAAAAAAAAAGTTCAACTTCCAGGTGTTTTCAATGAAAGAATGGACAAGCAATCGAATGCGCCCTGTCCTAATTGACTTATCTGAAGAAAGGATTTTTTTTTAGGTGATTCCAATGAACGAATGAACAAGTAATGGAATGCGTCCTGTTAAATTTAATTTCTATGAAGAATACAGTGTTTTACTTGCAGGCGATATCAATGAATGAATGGACAGGTAACTGAACACAAAGTTCTAAATCATTTCTGTGAAGAACATGGAGATTCTTCTTAACAAAGCTTTACCAATAATTGAAACAGTCAACGTAAAAAGGGCACATAGATAAAAAAAAAGTAGTTTCCAGATTTACAGAACTGAATACTCTGTAATTGTGTTGAAACAATAGTTGGACATGTGATTTCAAATAGGTTCATCAAGCTTGGTTGTTTAAATATTCACATGAATTTTCACTATGTAATACAGCAAGCCAAGACGAACAAGAAAAATAATTCTGTTTAAAAAAATTCCTTTGGGCAGGCCTACTGAACTATTTACAACATAGTTACCAGCTGTATTTAACACTTTGAGAGCCAGACCCCAAAATCGTAAAACTTTACGTGGGGTCAAATCTAAGGATAGCAGTACAACGCCACGTACATAAATCTGATCTGCAATAGAGTTACATCTCTAGGTCACGTATTCAATTATTTGTGTATGAGGTGTTTTCTTCATGATTATCTTCGAACCAAATGCATAAATATTTAGCTCTAGCCTTTGGGAATAGCATACATTAATGGTCCGTAATTTACCTCAGAGTTAGCAGCACTGCGCCCGTTCAAACACAGTTCATTTTGTTGAAAACTCTGTATATACGGTATATAATTGAAAGATGTGGGAAACACTTTAGCTCTGGCCTTGGGAACAGTATAAATCAATGCACGTCGATTGTGGTACTACTGAACTATTTTTCACAAATGGTAATTTTTATTGCTGATGTAAATCAGTTTGTATAACATCAAATCTTTCTGAGTGCTCGTAATCGCCCAATCAGTACTTTATAACGTTTGTTTTTACATCAACTATGCCCCATTCTTATGAAATTAGAAGCTGGAGAGGAGAAATAGGCTACGAAACGAAAACGCACAACAAGGACTTTGTGGTGTCTATATGCACATGTCGCTTAACCATCTACCAAACCATGGTACTAGGTTTCATATTCCTTGTTTATAAAACTGGGTTTCCATTTTTACAATCAACTCATGAGTTCCTATTCAGCTTCATTGTGATTATTTGAATGAATATCTCTCACACCAGAAGAAGTAAGAAAGTGGATCACCGATATGTGAAAAAAAAGTGGAATTGCGTGAATGTACAATTTTATTTTCCACGTCTAAAATTAATGCGTACACGCTTCCAACTGCGAATGCAATGGACTTTTTAAGTGACTATAGAGATCATTGGAAGAGGGAGGGATTGGTCTATAGAGGCGTTAGGAGAGATATTGAGACCTACACGGAAGGGAAAGGACTAATCATATCTTTCGTGTCATGCATATATTTTCGCCTTCCGTGCTGTAAAGAATGCCAATACACCAAAAGAGATTTGCATGAACGTGATTTAATGCCACCAATACTTGATCTCTCATAAGAAGTTTCATAGGCGTGTATTCTGTTTCAATTACATTTTCTCCTGTCACTTTTCTCCCCCCCCCCCCTTATTCATTGCTTGGCTACACCCAACAAACACAATACAAGCAAAAGGCATTTTCGCTGCAGCCAATTCATGAAGACATATTGTATTGTCTTGGAGAGTGCTCCAGATTCAACAGCAGGCACAATCCAAGGATTCAAGCACGCGTCCTTCCACACAAAATTAATCACGAAGTGGTAAAGAGAAAAACACTAACAGAAAAACCAAAGGAGAGCCAGAAATACTACTTAACCTAACGGGTCAAGCCAAGTCACGAATATACCAGTAAAATTACCCACATTTCAAACTACTTCTTTTATTTTTTATTTAAAAGAAAATATTCGTCACGATATAGAACAATACCAGCTTACACATTTAGTATTGCTTTGAGTTCATACATAATAAGACTTATTCAAAGTCATTTCTGAACATTTTAAATAGTGTATCATGCGAATTGAACGATAAGTTCTTTGTGCTGAAATATATAAAAAATACAGAGTAAAATTACCTAGTCCGCTAAAATGGTGTATATATTTTACAAGGAGCGTGTAGACGTATGCCTTTGATAAAATGATAAAGTATTAAGAATTTTGAAATTAACACAGAAAAATTGACAGCTGCTGCGACCGGAACTCGAACCCGGATCTCCTAGTTGCCGGCTAGGTATGCTACCAATTACATCACCACGGCACTGCCAATTCTCTGTGTATATGGAATGTTTCTCTCGCCTAGACACTCTCCCAACTCTTCATTGCTGGTTACGAGGCCCAGGCACTCCACTCAGGCGGAGATTTTTGGTAGAGGAATCTTTCTGCTATCAGGCAGTATGAAAGAACCACAAGGTTTATTGTGAAAAAGGTAATAACATCTATTCTTTCATACTGCCTGATAGCAGAAAGATTCCTCAACCAAAAATCTCCGCATGAGTGGAGTGCCTGGGCCTCGTAACGAGCAATGAAGACTTGGGAGAGTGTCTAAGCGAGAGGAACATTCCATATACACAGAGAATTAGCCGTGTCATGGTGGTGTAATTGGTAAACATACCTAGCCAACAACTAGGAGATCCGGGTTCGAGTTCCGGTCGCAGCGGCTGTCAATTTTTCTGTGTTAATTTGAACATTTACCAACACAAGGTTTATTGTAAAAAAGGTAATAACATCTATTAAGAATTTGTTTCTGGAATCGTATTACCTCGATTGGGATGCCTAAATGTCCCCTATTTTAAAACTCTTGTTTCCCTTTTGTCTGGTATTCCCATAATTTTTTAATAATTTGAGTGATTTGATTTGATTTGATTTTATGTTTAATTGTTATTAATCCAAAACGAATCGGTTCCTGGCTAAAGTTTGGTAAAGTGAGCTCCGAACCACCTTGCACAGAAAGCAAACGTGTTAGCCTTTTGGCAAAAGGGATCTCAATTATCATAGTAGAAGATTTTTGGAAATTCACTGTACTTCCTAGAGATTCTCAAGTTTGTAATTAAAGTTATCTGCTGATTAAGATTTTTTTGTATCTAATTTAAATTGTAATTTTAAACAATTTCTTTCCTTTTGATAACTTTACGTGGTCTCCCCCCACCCCCGCCGCTTGATTAAATATACCGTATTTAAACATAGTAAAGATTGTCATTTTATTTATCTTTGATGAGGCAAAATGAGTTAGCGGTTTTTCGATCTTGCACGCTTACATTGTGATACAATTTTAATCTATGTATGCGTCAACAATACGAATGTTCAAGAAGACAAATGGACATTGGAAAGATCATAAGATATTATGATAATAATGGAGACAATGTTGTGCGCGGTTGTAGGTTGTGGTACGTAATATTATACAGAGTACTAGTCTGTATTCATATATAGCTACGCATTGTTTACTGGCTTCGAGGAAGTTTCTTTCCTCGCCGCTAGATGTCTCTGAACTCAATAGCTTATTTTCTTAAAGGCCCTGGTAAACTGAAGTTCTGTGATTGGTTCATCATTACCTCTTAGCTTAAACATGGTAATATGAACCAATCCTAAGCTTGAATGTATCGCGATGTTTAAGAGAATGAGCTATTGAGTTCAGAAACATCTAGCGGCAAGGTAAGAACGAAGCCAGAAAGAAATGCGTAGTCTACAGTCTACGTCTTTGTGGTTGTGCCTGGAAGGTCCTGAGGCAAAGTGATACGATGGTAGTTCGTCATAGCCTTCCGTCATATGAAGATGATGTCCTAAGAACGAAATCTGCATTTTAAAGTGGAGTCCCTTTTAATGGTTTGTCATCAGGATCGAACCCGGAACCCCTTGATTGTCAGGCGACGAGCGAAACCATTCATCAGACGGGAATATTTGATCTTTAGTAAGGAATCTTTTAACTTATTTTTCACATATTACCTGATGACTTTTTTTTACTTTATTTTGTTAATTACGTCTGGACAATTACACTTAGGTTCAAACATAATGCAACTTGTAAATGAAAACTCCAGTTCCCATTGGCCATTCGGTAACGTCGAAGACTTCAGATCGGCAATGGGGAGGCGCATTTCGGTTTTCATTTAGTTTCAGTTTAAACCTGACTGACATTTTTTCAATTTTCCTAAGTTTAGGCAAATGCTGGGATGGTATCTTAACTACGTTCCTGACCGCTACCATCTTCATTCATATCCACGGAAGGGAGATCTCCGAGGGACGTCATCCCTTAGACGTGACAGGTTTAGATCGAAAGTTGCCAGTTTCCCTTCAATAATATTTTTTGAAATGTTAATTAAGAAAATGACTCGATCCTAAACCATTAAGATTTATACCTTCTTTTGCAAAGAAAATATAAAATATCGCCGACCGAGGTGGATGAATGGTAATCATGGAGTTCTGGGTTTGATAACCTGTTGGGATGCAAGTAGTTCGGATATCACTATCGTTATGACGTCTGTTAGATTATTACACATACAAATGAAGAAGTTGTCTGGAGAAACACTGAAACCCTATCCGAAAATGTATAACTTTCCCGACAATTAGTTAAGCTTCAACAATAGCTTACACAGTGCATTTGTGACATTATTGGCATTGACAAAAACAAGTGACAAAAACTAATATTATGATAAGAAAAATTATGACTTCCGACTTACCTTAGATTCCATAGACCCCTTCCGTTTATCCTTGCGGTCCATTCTGTTTTTCAATGTGGCTTGTTTAGTTTCCGCAAACTACTAAACGTCCACACACTTCGTATCACGTTTCATCACAAACTGGGAAAGTTAAAGACAAAAAAAAAAGTCACCCTTTCTTTCGGTGGTCTTTGAGGAAGAGAGAGGGAGGGGGATGGACTTAAAAAAGAGACACAATACAAGCGGCCACCGACCGGCCACTCTTCAGTCCATCTCAATTGCAGGATTCAAAGACTGCATCTTTTTTTCCTAAAGATGATGATGGATGGTGGGGCAAATCTCCTGCCTTCTCGTGGAAGAGGAAGTACTTTTGCGGATTGATGAAGCGGACACAGGAACTCTTTTGACGCTTGGTCTCGTCTTGGTTGAGTTGTCCTTTCTCTAGATGTACGCTTTCACCAAATCTTCTCAATTCACATCAATACCTGATTGGGAAAATAAAAAAAAAGAACTAAGCGTTACCACAAAAGTAATTTCATCTCAAAATCGACAAAAGATATTTTTCTTAGATCATAAAAGATTTATCTTAAATATATATCCGCATTCTTATCCTTTTTTATTAAGCCCCGTCTTTTTATTATTCTTTAAATCATGAGTTTCATTATACTCTTATAATTATTAATTCTATTTTGATCGTTTGCTTTTATCTTATTTGTTAAATAAACGTCTTTGATAAGATATTTGAATGGGGTAACGTAATTCTTCAGCGTACCAAACAATTGGAATCTTTTAGTCTCTTTGCGGTCAGTGATTCTACCAGACCCTCGATCTATGGGGGTGTCACCCACCCATAAAAACTTTAAATTTTTTATAGTAAAAAATCGATAGAAACCGTGAAAAACTCCACATACATCCTCCTAATTTTGAGTTTTCACCCCTTCCCCAAAATGAAAAACCCTGGCGTAATCCTTGCTATCCGTTTGAACGCAAGTAAAGTACGTAGGCAGTACTGATTTCAAATTTGAGCTCGGTATCCTCAATGTATTCGCTTGTTTTAACGATAGAACCAAATATTTTTTTTTTTCAAATTAGCGTAAGAATTCAGTTCAGGAACACTTGTTCGTTTTCAAACATGGAACTCGCAGAACACTACAATAATAATAATAATGTCTAATAATTATTATGTTACGTATTTAGGTTAGAAAAACAGTTTCTCCTTAGACTTACATTAAAAGAAAATTGGAAGCCTTCGAAATGTAGATATAGAGAAGAATAGAAAAGATTACTTGCGCATAGAAGATGCGCAATGATAAAGTGCTGAAGAGAATAGGCAAAAGACGAGAAATACTGGTGATAATAAAGAAGATAAAAAGAAACTGGTTAAAGTATTATCTGCGGCGAGATTGTACACCAAGGAATTACAATTTAAGGTATAGTTGAGGTGAAAAGAGGAAAAGGAAGAAGGTGAGTCCAATTCCTTGATAACATAAATCGTGTGCTGAAACGATGTAGAGGACTTATCGTGCCTTGAAGGACCTACCGCTCTGGGTAGAACACTAATAACGACAGTGATAAAATCATACGTAGAAGATATTAATTGATTGATTCTATTGGGATAACTCACAAGCTGAAACTATCCCGGTTCAACCTAATACGACTAACAGTGACCAAAACTTCAAATATATGTAAAGAAACAAATGCAAACGGAAACGGCGAGAATTATTCTAGTTCTCTTCAGAAATTCTAGATGCGAATATTTACTCATCAGTTATTAATTTTTACATAACTTGAATCTTAGAATCAAATAATTAGTTACAAATGCAAAGATAATTTGCAACTGTAAAACTGAAAGTTAGTATTATTAAGGCGTACTTATTTCGTTCCTCACAGAAAAAAATGTATGAATACTTTATCAGTTTTTGTAATTAATTCTTTAGTGTTTGGTTATGTTATAAATCTCATTTTAAAGATTCATGAATTATAATATAGTTATTTGTGCCCGATTTTAATTTAATATATTTTGTACTGTTAATCTAAGAAACGTTTTTTAGTGAAACCAAATGTACGTATATTAAAAGCATTTGCATGTTTTTATTTTAAACGCTAGTTATTAGAAGGAAGTTAATAAAACATTCTATGAAATACAGTTTGACTGTTAAAACTCAAAAACGCCGTGCAATATACAGTGTGTTACAAAAAGACACGGCAAAAATGCTGGGGCAAATTCCGTAGGGGTAGGCAAGTAAAAGAGGTCCTATGAACATGTGTCCGGAAATGCATCGTTACAGAGCTAGAGCTATGGCGGACAAACAATGAGCAGTGAGGGACAGCGTACTGACATTAGTTACAACTTAAAACAGACATACCGACAGGTGCAGGAAGCTGTGGACGCAATATCAGAGCGAGGAGGACATTGCGACAGTAACATATCGTAGTTATTAACATGTAGAAATGTACTTAAATCAGAGCTGTGTAAAATGTGAGCTGAAGTGACGGAAGTGTTGTGAAACAGAAGAGGACGCAGAATCGACAGCAAATTGTGCTGTGGAAGAGAAGACGTGGTGAAAAGTGACTGCACGTGGCAGTGTGTAACAGAAACAGGTGGGACAAGTAACTACAAATTGTGGTGTGGAAGAGAGGAATACGTGTTTGTGTATCAAGTGTAGTGAGTTTCTGGTTTGTAGGACACAAGTGAAACATGTACACAAATTCAGAATTAGCAGATATGCATTTCACATACGGGTTGGTGGATTGAAATGCACTGGAAGCACGGCGGCTATACCAGGAGAGATACCCCGAACGGCGCATTCCAGATAGAAAAACATTTGAATCCCTCCATCGCCGTCTGCGGGAAGATGGTACTTTTGCGCCTCGTGCTGCTGGAAACAGTAGCAGACCAAGAGTTATGATCCCAGAGGTAGAAGAGGAGATTTTGGATATTGCTGGAAACACTCCTGTGAGCAGCACACGAGGATTAGGTAGGAGACTACATGTAAACCATATACAGGTACGAACCTGTATCCGTATCACCTTCAGCGAGTGCAGGCTTTGTCAGCAGCCGATTATCAGCCGCGAGTATGCTTTTGTCAATGGTACCTCCAGGAGTGTGCCGTCAATCCCATCTGCAATAGGGTTTACAGATGAGGCTCAGTTTACACGAGAAGGCGTCTTCAATTACCATAATGAACATGTCTGGGCGGAAGAGAATCCTCATGAGATTAGTCAAGGAGGACATCAACAAAGATTGGCCCTGAATGTGTGGTGTGGTATTGTCGGCGACACTTTACTCGACCCGTACATACTCCTGCAGCGACTGACAGGAAACAACTATCGAGAGATCTTGGAAACCCACATTCCAGATGTATTGGATAACATGCCCCTGGCTCTGCGTCCATTGTTGCATTTTATGCATGACGGTGCGCCCGCGCATTTCAGTATTACAGCGTGGCAGTATTTAAATGACGTATTCCCTGGCAGATGGATAGGGCGTAGAGGACCTGTTGCCTGGCCTAAACGCTCACCAGATCTAAATTCCCTGGACAACTACCTGTGGGAGCATTTAAAGTCTTTGGTCCAGGAACCCCCTGTGGATACTATGGAGACGCTCCGTATTCGTATCGACGCAGATTGCGAGAGAATACGGCACGCCCCTGGACTTTGGAAGCGCGTTCGTGCATCCACGCAGCGACGGGTTGAGGCTTGCATTCAGGCTGAAGGTGGACATTTTCAACATTTACTGTAAGGTACTACGTCTGCGTTTAATTCCATGTCCTTGCAAATACACATGTGCATCGATTTTGTGGCGCTGGTGATGCAGAACAATGACTGTTCGTGGTTGTCGCTCCCGCGTGATTTTTCCTCTTGTGACTTCTGGATGATTTTGTTCTGTATGTGTGGTTTTGCTTTTGGCACTGTACCACTTGTACACGTGTTGCAGTTTAACATACGGCAATTACACGTACCACGTTTTGTTCATATTGTCTTTTATTAATGCCTTCTTCTGATTCTTTTACCAGCGCGCAATGGGCATAATTGATATCGTTCCTACCCGTGCTTCATACTACTTTCTCTAATGTATCAGTCACGACTCTGCTCATACGTACCTGGCTATTTCACACCGTCAGGGGCTTTCATTGGCTCTAGCTCTGTAACGATGCATTTCCGGACACATGTTCATAGGACCTTTTTTTTCTTGTCTACCCCTACGGAATCTGCCCCTGCTTTTTTGCCGTGTCTTTTTGTAACACCCTGTATTCCTGCAGTTTCTGTCTGTAGATAATTATGTATCTAGATGAATCTAGAATAAAATCCACAGGACAAAATCCCTCGTACAGCACATATAGGACAACTATCCTCCCTTGCCAATAAATCCTTGCCGGACAAAATCACTTCTAAAAATAAGGTCCTTGGAGAAGTAAGGTCTATAATGTAAGAAGACCACAATGGAATGAAACAATCTATTGTGCAATACAAACATTAAAAAATGACACAAAAGTGCTTACAAAGGCATCATTAATTAAATAGTACTACGAAGAGAATAGATATTAAAATATGAATGTTATAGAAATAATTTCACTTAAATTTGGATATAAATGTAAATCCTTTAAGCATGCAAACGTCATCTATTACATACAGTCGTAAGCGTAGATTAATGTAGGACTGGTTTTCAAATTTATCCCGCAAATTTTTAAGTATTTTTTTAAGTTACTTAAAAAATCAAAACAAATATAGGTAATGAAAATCAAATATCAACAATCTTAATTCAGAGTTAAAATCGGATCACTTTTGCTGGTCTGGTCCGAAATTTGACCCCCATTGACCAAGTCTTGATGGAAATGATCAGACACATTTTGTGACCCGATGATCGAATCTTGACCCGCTGACCCGTTCGAAATATTCAATCAACCTCCTAATTTTTTTTTTAACTTTCACAAATATTGCTCGTGCGGCTTTCCTTCTTAACATTCCACACAAATGATCCACACTTGGGAGGCACGCATCTTCATGCAAGATCGTCTCCCGTAGCAATTTGGGTGGAGACTCCACTTACAATAAATACCATTGAAATAATTTAAGAGCTCCTGTCCTTCTTCTAGTAATGTTTCCTGCAAATGCCATATACATTTTCTGACGCCTTTCTCTGGCAGGAATGTAACGGACATCAATTTCTCAAGAATAGGAAACGAAAGATTGTCGACTGAGACAACACTTTTCATGTTTACCACAGTTCACTTGCAATAGGATATGAAAGACTTGCCTTGGACAGCATTTTTCAGGGCTTCATTCATTTTGAAAGTATCTATTTTATGGAGGGGGGGGGGGGGGGGTGTTGTCCTATCAATCTACTTTGGGCGGGGATTTTGTTCTATGGGCGTCTTTTCTCGTGAGGGATTTTGTTCTGGGAGATTTTGTACGGGAACTGTCCACCAGGGTAAGTCAAAATTCCGCCAGTAAAACTGTTTATAGATCCTGTAAGGAAAAGTAGATCAATAATCAAAAAAATGAGCGAAAAATATTTGCAAAGCGTTAAAATATGTTTGTTTAGAAAAAGAATATTAAGGTAAAATGAATCGCTAGAGTGAAAACTTAAGAAATAAGAAAAAGAGAATAAAGAAAACAGATCGGAGTAATA
>JAGDQP010010446.1:20431-55793 GCA_022664845.1 Lepisma saccharinum | reverse complement strand
GACTACATTTTGTCCAGGATGCAGTAAGCGGATTTGATGAACATGAGTTTTTTCTTTCAATATTTGGGTTATCATTTTCTTTTGTCCTGTCGAATACCGATTAGCATTGTTTACTACCTTGTGCGTCATCAAGGGATTCATGCAACCGGCTAAAATAGTATGTGACTGCAATTATAGAGGGGGGAGGGGCTTAGCATAAATCCAACTTTGAATTTATGTTTCTGTGTGGTTCTTCCATAAACTGCAAAGTTCACAACCCAACTCCTACTGGTTGTTAAAACCACTACATAAAAGAGTTATTCGGTACAGATCTGTTTTAGAAGAGTACAAAATAACATGGTAGAATACTTAGCTATTACTAGTAGACCACTTCTGTGCGTGTTTCAACATGTTTTCGTACGAAAAGTTCTTCTTTAGGACGGATTTTTCTCATTAACAAGCTTTTTCTGTAAAGAGGAATGTTTCTGTTTTTTCGTTGTTGTTTTTTTTAAAATCATTTTATGGCCTAAGCCTGTCATATGTGAACGATGACTCCCTTAGGCTACCATTTCCGGGAAGGGGTATGGAGAAAATAGCGGCCAAGGCTTGGTCGATATACCTTCCCGGTATTCGCCTGGTGAAACTGGAGATCCTCCTCCGCAACGTCAGGGTTTTCTTGTAACTAGGAATATTATTTTTCTGTAAGAACAAAGTTTCACGTATATATATATATATATATATATTTGTAAGGATTTTAAACTGCATTGTATTCACACCATCGTGACGAGTTAAAGTCCCAAGTTACTAAAATGGCCCATATAAAATGATCTTAAAATTGTTTTCATTCCTACGTTTCAAGTAGGGTTTTAGTCAATCATATGTGTATACATGTATATAATTCATTTAACTGTTTTAGGTCACTTGGTAGCAACGCTATATCTAGAGGGACCTTATAATCCCGCTTACGGTGTCCGTCCGTTTCCAGAAATTAAATCTCAGGAACAGCAAGGTGGTGTGAATGCTTGAGGTGTCGTTGGAAAGGTCTTGACTAGCTCAGAGCTGCCGAAACCGTCTTGATTGGTGCAGTGGTTCAGTGTTGCCAACTAATTAAAATAATACTTCAAATGCTTCCGTTCAGTTATACCTAGCTGCACCAAACTTGGCATCTATTTTTTGACAGAATACAAAAGCACTGAGAGTGAGTGATCTATGTCCCCAAGCACTCCACTTGTCAGTGTTGCCAACGTAGTTTCTATTTAATATTTTCAAATTGTTTCCGTTACTTTAGACATAGCAGCAACATACTGTGGGTGTTCCCATCCCCAGTCACTGTTATCAGTGTTGCCAACCCGTACCCGAAATACATCTCGTGAAGCACAAGGTGTAGAGATGTGACTGAAATGTCGTTGGAAAGATCTTGGCTAAAGTAGCTCAGAACCGCCGGAAATGTTGGTTGATTCAGTGTTGCCATCCCATTTTTTTTTTAAATAATACATTTTTGAATTGCATTCATTCAGTTGGACCTATCTGCACCAGACTTGATATGAATATTATTCGACAATAGAAACGTACTGTGAGTTTTCCCGTACCTAAGCACTGCAGTTTTCAGTGTTGCTAACAAATTTTATAAAAAAATCAGTGGTTGCATGGCTAAAATGCTATCAAGGGGCTGGGCCGTTGCGATTATTAGTAGACTTGAATATATATTATGTAATCTTTGGATTTGTTTGTTTCTTCCGGTACGAATGTCTAAAGATCTCACATAAAAGTAACACAACAATTGGAATAATAAACAGAATAGCTGGAAACCCTGCGTACTAGTTTGTTGATAAGATATATGAGGCCGCCTGTTTTAATATAAGTTGATATTCGGTGTTAAATTTTGGACTAGAGCATGTACACTGCACGCATCTGCACCATAACCTTCACTTTTTGTAATTTATTTTCATGTTGACATGCCTCTCTTTTTCTTACAGTTGACTTAAATGTGGATAGTCATGTTGGTGAGTATAAAATACTCTGATTGGTTGTTACAATGTTAATCTCTCCCCTTTTTTTTAATATAACGATCCATTGTCAAATAACCACGTATCATCGTACTTCACAATGTTTAACCTCTTTAACAGCTGTGTTATTCAGTACCAAAGTAATAATAGCCTTTGTTAAGTGTTTGTGGGCATGAACACTTCCATACATACCTGGATTGTGTATATTAATTGATGAGCTGTGGTTAGGAATTCATTGATGTCCATTGTAAATTCATCCTGCAGAGTTCTAAGATGCGATAACCGGTATGAATTAAATTCATATCCCTAGCAACTTCCAAGATCCTATTCAACCCGTTTGGTTGCTAGGCAACTGTTCATCTATTTTATACACCTATCTTATGACTTATATGGATTCTTGTCCATTGCGCATCTATATGCATTATATTAGTTCTTTTTATTGTTTTCATCTTCGTTTATATCGAGATAATCATTACTGTCATAATAATAATAATTTATTAATGTGCTAGGAACAGTTAAACAAAATGGAATAGTATACAACCAATATAACATAATAATAATAATAATAATTACCAGTAAATCTGACATCAATAAAATGCAGAAAGGCATCAAGAATGTAGATAGGGGTGTTTAGTAAGAAAAAATTAAACTACTGCTAAATATTACAGATTCTATTTCCTTTAATCCTAAAAGAAACTATGTAGTTAGATATTTAATGATGGGGTAAAATTATTAGTAAAATGAACAGTGCGAAGGACTTAGGAGTTTATTTCGATTACAATATAACATTTAATACACAAGTGAATGTCATTATAATGGATTGATATTTGTTTAATCAATGGTCAGAAATTTCTAGAAATGCTGTTATGTTACCTCTTTCTTTTCTGGTTTTTCTTCTTCGCCTCTCACTGAAGAGAAAAGGAGAAGGAGTAAATAGGAAAAAGATCTCCCCTCTTTGCTCTCTCTCTCTCTTTTTTTAAGAGAGAGAGAGAGAAAGAATTATCTAGACCTTCTAATACACTATTTAACGTACGCCTTAGAGTATTTTTTTGTTTTTACAAGATGATAATACTTTCAGTTATCAAACCTTACACGTAGTTGTATTTTGTAATATTGCCGATTTATTTCCTCTTCCCTCCCTACATGTAGTTTTATTACTAATTTCCCAGTCCTGCTCGTAGCTTCACAAATATGCTACGCTGCTGGTGTACAAAGTTTCGTCTTTTGGTAAGACGAATTCGATGGCATTGCACAAATCGATTTTTGCTTCATTGAAACTTTTCGTATGTAATTTTTGTTTGTTTGTATGTATATGCAGTTGTTAGGTCACTTAACGTGTTAGGTTAGGTACGTTGATATCTGATAAATTCACAAATATATCATAGTGACTGATATACTCGTGTCCCTTCACCAGGCAGAAGTTGCCATCATGAGTTTATACCTCTGTAATTAACTCTTGCTATTGATACGCGTCCCACTGTTAAGGCGTCCTGATTCATTGACGTAATCATACTTCTTCAGAGGCTAACTTAGTGTATTGATCTGAGTCGTAATGACCCTAACCTAACCTAACCCTGAAGTAATTTGTAAGTAAGTGTAATACAGAGACAGGTTGTAAAGCAAAGATTTACTTGTATATGTGGCGTCTGTACAGAATAAATAACACTAATGTTTCCAACTTGTTATGTACTTGTTCAAAATAAGGAATGTACAGGAGGCTTGCCGTTTACCGAAAGTCTTCGGTTGGTACCTTTCTTTCTTTGTGCACACAATTAAGAAGAATCCTTGCGTCCCTACTTTATTAAATACTTTTTTCAAAATCGAAGAGCATTATAAACAATTTTAGAACGTAGCTCACGAGTACTAAGAAATACAACGGGCAGTGATTTCGAGATCTTGTCCATTGCTCAGTAATAAAACTTCAATTAAATAATGACGTCATAATCTTTGAAAATGTATTACTCGTCAATGAACAAGATCTCGAGATCGCTGCCCATTATACTTCATAGTAGTTTGTCACTACTAGTGCACCATGTTCTAAATTTTTTGATAATCGTCTTAGATTTTTGAAATATTTTGAAAAATGTTAAAAATTGGGAGTGGGCGTAAGGAGTGCCTTTAATGTTCGCTCACAAAGCATGTCAACAAAGAAATTAATTTCGTTTTGGCTCGACTCAATACAGAAATCCATCAAGAACTACAAACCTCCAAAACATGCCATTCCCAGTGTATTAGATTACCTGTCTGTCTAAAAATCACGCAGACGTTAAAACGCGTATTCAAACAGTACAATATCACTCGAACACCTAGTTTCTTTCTGTAGTGTATGAAATCACCAGCAAATGCAATCAAACATAAATTCATGACAAAAAAAAATATTTAAAAACAAGGATAAAGAAACACATTAGGGATGCATAGATGTCCAATCCAGTATCAGGTTTATCTAAGCATTTGAACGAATCAAAACACAATACTACCTCATCTCGTATCAATTATAAGTCAGATTCACATACTAACCGAACCCTTAAAGGAACGTGATACATCATAACCAAATATCCTCCTCATAGCACTAGTACGAGTAATTTTAATAAACCGTCGTTTCAATTTGTAGAAAATAATATTCAGGTGTGTCAAACGTTCATTAACAGTTGCATGCTGTTTTGATCACTATAAAACACTGGCTTACTTTATATTTCATGTCCAAAGTCATAATTTTTTCCCACACCACAGTATCTAAGAAGTCAACATTTTTTTTACGTGGCTTAGTATCTGGCAACATTGTTGTTATTTTAAGTGAATGCACAGGAACCATGATTTAGTCTTTTTTGTAAATAGTTTTTCTTTTTCTTACACTGTTCTGTCTTCGTTATGTTTTATTATTATTATTTTTTTAAAAAAAGTTCGAAGCATTTTTGACACCACGGACGGAGGTTTAATCTCGTACGTAAATCCACCATGAGATATGTTAATATAATATATTTTATTTTGAATGAAAGTTCAACTTTTGATTAAAACGCAATAATTACATTGTCTTTTTTAAATATATATATTTGTTACTTAACAGCATAAATTATTGAATTTTCTCAAAGAATGCTATTATTGTTAATAATCTTGTGTTAAAAAAGTATTCCATAGTAACATGCGATGTGAAGTTTTATTTTTGAATATAAATATAATGCAATTTTACAAAATATGGAAGCACCACACTGAGTTATTCCAATTACAGACTAAAAATTCTGAACTGACTGAAAGACATGTGTAAAAATATAATGGAAATGCACAGAAAATAAAAAACATTGTGAGTTTTGATACTGCTTAACGTCCGAGCCCCATCAGAATTATGACAAACGTAAAAAAACACGTGATGGAAACGTCGAAGAAATGTCTACATTGTTATAACAACAAGGAATGACGTCATGGATCGACTATTTAGCTGCTTCCGCGTCTGATGCTTAACAATGGATCAAATGATGATATGTATGTTTTGATGCTTCGTAGCACCTCGCCTTGTTCCAATGAAAGAAACATAGCAAACTGCCATTTACTTTCCTATCCTAGGACCCAACAGTTGGGCAGAACGCATTTCATCGTGATCTTCATAATCACGAATGCGTTAAGTGTGGTAAATACCCATGAACTGATTTTCTCTCTACAATAATCGAAAGTGAACAGAATTACTAAATACGAACGTAATCTTTTTATCTAAGCCAAAGCCCTTTATTGTTGGTTTTCTGTTTTGCTTCTGCTTAAACATTGTAGTGAATCCTGTTGAGAAAAGATACTGTATTTCGGATATTTATATATCATTCATGGATTTCAGGTGGAGCTCCTGGACCTCAACCTGGTGGACAACCTTCACGTGGACCTCCTGGTCCTCCGGGACCCCCTGGAACAGTTGTACCTCCGCCTGGCGTATCTCGACCGAGTTTAGCTTCCAGCTTGGGAGGTCCCGGAGCCTCTGATCAAGAGAAGGTAAGCTAGTAGTCCTTTTAAGTGTAACTTTAAAAGAGAAAGCTAAAAATTATAAATAGACAGGTGTTCGTTGAGTGAGTGAAAGACTTTTGAGAATCAGTATCGAAGAGCAAAAAACGAAAACAGAATTTCAAATTATTTCAGATAAGCTAAGAATTCTAGAAATCGAATGAAATTGGAACTAACATACAAGAACAACGAATCACAGGTAAGAGTAGGAGTTCCAGAGTTTAAAGATGTGTCAAGGAAACTCAGAGGACTCTTCAAAAATTTTCATATACAAGGGATATTGAAACCCAACCCTAAACAGTATTTTCAGTGAAAAAGGGAGCATCAAAAGGAAATTTGTTTACTACGTTGAATGCTCTTGTTGAGAAATATTACATTGGTCATACTAAATTAAAAACAGTTCTCCTGATTTACCAGCATAAGGCACTGTCCCAGTTCCTGGATTAAGTTTTTAAATCATTTTCCTGACTCCATGGTGGAAGCGAACAAAGTCATTAACGTGTTCTGAGCGAACACACATCTAATACCAAGGTAAGATCTTGTTCCAAAAAGCAAACGAACTCTTTTCCATCAGATGGCTTAGAAATATAAAGTACCTACATCTTCTGAAGGTAGTGAAAGGAGTTCTCAGTTGCCTGATACTTTTCACACTCTTTCCAGGCTTAGGACTGGCACATGACATTTTGCTTTCAACCATTTTGACGTGTTTAATATCAAATCACAGAAATCTCATCAATTCTGATAAGCCTTGTCAGTCTAACGTTGATCTTGTCTTTTTGCAATGTGACCAATGCCGTTCGTATTCTCGGATTTAAGTTAATGTATGTTTTCAACCTCTTTTCACTTGGCACACCACCTTGAACTTGTTTGATGTAGAAAGAATAATGTACTGCTTTTTCTTTCAGCTTCTTCACTAGATAAATTATATTTACATTTTCTTGCCAACAACACACTTGGTGACTTTGTTCACTAATGTTCTATGTTATGGGAAAGCTCATATTGTCCATCTATGTCTGAACGAAATAATCCACGATTTATTTATTTATTTATTTGAGGCATTTCTGCCTTAATGCAAGCCAGCCTTTTTCTACGCGGAATATTTGATGCATAGAAACATCTATAGTTTTTACAGCACCCTTTTGGACATTCTTGAAGGTTTCTCGTAATTTTCTACAGCCTATGAATTTTCTGGCTGCCTTTAATAATTTCATTGTTTTTTAGTTTTCACAGATCAGTTCAATCTTAATTTCTTTTCGTTAATACAGACACTTTTCCTATGTTGATAATCGTTTAAAAGGTTTCCCCTTCCTTATGTTGGCCTACGCCAACTTCTCATTAATGTTTTCTTCGTGATTTCTTACTGAATTATAAAAGTCACTGAAGAGACTCGTCACTTTCGTGTAATTTAAGGTTAATGTAAAGGAACGATCTCCAACAAGAGATGGCAGCACTATCTACGTATATGTCTAATGTATTTTTATCGTTGCACGAAGTTTCAATGCTGCTCCTACAGATTCAAACCTAGGGAGTTCAAACTTTCAGGGAAGAAAGTTCATAACCAATTCAAGAGTTTGATCAGTGCCAAGTTTTGTTTTCTTTTTTGCTCATTGTTATAGGTTTTCATATTGAAGAAAAACGAAAATAAAAAATCGGCATTGATCGAAGTCTTGAATTGGTTATGAACTTTCTTCCCTGAAAGTTAGAACTCTCTAGGCTTGAATTTGTAGGAGCAGCATTGAAAACATATACGGGGATAGTGCTGCCATCTTTTGTTGGTGACCGTTGCTTTACATTAACCTTAATTCGCACACTGGGCAGCACTGATAGTTATGTTACAGGACAAAATCAGTGATACAAAATGCATATACAAAAGAATTGTTTGGTAAATATTTTGTAAAAAAAAAAAAGGTTTATCCTGCCTTCAAGAAAACAGGTAAGGTGCCAGATAATACACACGACGTGCCATGTTTTTCCCCTACAAAAATAACACCCTGTGCTTATGTGATTGGCTGTTGAGAAGCAAATCTGCATATTCAACTGTTTCCGAGGTAAGAGTGGAGTTTGTGCACTAACAACATGATCTTCTTTAGATGTTCGCTCCAATACGCTCAATTTGTTTATTATTATTATTTTAAATTTCCTGATAATCAGTGTCACTAAAAAAAAGTTAAATTTGTTTTCAACTTTTCTTCCAGGCTGCCCTTATTATGCAAGTGCTGCAGCTGTCGGATGAGCAAATATCCATGCTACCTCCAGAACAGCGACAGAGTATTCTTGTCTTAAAGGAACAGATAGCGAAAAGCACACAGCGTTAATCATACAATTTTTTTTTTTTAAAGATAATGATACAAAAAAATGAACTTTCCGTTTTTCTACGTAGTTATCTGTTATTAGTTTTGAATTGCTACTTGTTTTATACTTTAAAAGAAGAAAAAAAAATGGAGTGCACATATTGTATGTAGGAAACTGCTTGACAAATCAAATGTTCGACTATATAAATAAATAATTTCATCGTAATAGTTTTCTGTGGGTGTTTTCTTATCCAATGTGTATACATAATCACGCTCAAAGTATTTCTTTTGTCCTTATTTGACTTGTGTTTTGCCTTTAATAATGTCTTTTTTGATGGTTCTACATTGGAATTGGAATTTAATTTTTAAAGCCTTTAGGCAACTTTGGCTCAGGTCGGATGAATGGTTATGGGATTAATTGGTGGAGTGAAGAAAGTAGGAGGAAACGGAAGATCCCTGAGAAAACCCACGCACGCACACGGTGTTTGTCCACCACAAAGTCCACATGCCATGAGCAGAGATCGAACCGACGACCCCAAGAATCAGAGGTGAGCACTCTACCATTGAGCCACCGCGATCCGCTAGTTCTACATGTAAACATATCGCAGTCGGTGGACTGTGCACATGAGTTACCGGCAGCTTTCAGCAGCGAGCGTTCGATTTGGATCGTTAAAAATGTTTCGCCGAGACCTTTCGAAAGACACCTCAACTACCTTCCTAACTCGAGTAGTTCTTGAGTTGAAAAGTTGACAATTCTCCCCTTTAGTTACTATGGGGAAGTTGAACTCCACCTAATATCTCGGGAACAGTTTATTCTACTTAGATGAAGCATGTAGCTTTGAATTTGTCTCGCTCAGACCTTTCCAGTGACACCCCAACCACCTTCATAGCCCTAGTAATTTCTGAGTTGAAAGTTGTCGATATACTCGTAGAGCGGTGATATAATAAGAAAAAAGAGAAGTATAAGTAAATTGTCGAAAATTTTCAATCTAAAATTCAGCGACATGGCAACATTGAGAAATGCAGAGTAAATGAAGGGATACGCTTCCTGAAACACTGCAAATCTTTAGTACTGTCTGTATTTGATGTTACAGGTATTATATATATATATATATATATATATATATTCGAGTGAAGTATTACACAAACAGAAGTTACTCACATGATATATGTACACTCCCATTTATAGAAAATGGCCGTTGGAAATATTTTCAGATGAACACACTGGGACTCGGAGCTAATTCACATGTTAAGGTCAACACATGGAACGTTTACTTAAAACACTATTTCATAGCTTGGTATTGCCATGTTGTGCAATTTATTGGACTTAAAAATATACCCCTAGGACATTTCGTTTGAATCTGAGTGTACATAGTAGATATACATCTAACCATAAGTGACAAGAATTGTAGATACGAGGTACCAACAACTAACCCTCTCTATCTAGTGTCTATTTTTTCAATGTATCCTTCCGACTAGGTAGATCAGCTATAAGCGGAACCTCGCCCGGTTAAATAAAGCCATTTTCTATTCCCCATCCTCGTTTCGCGTTGTTGGTTCAGTGGTTTTATTTATTTACTAGCTGATTTTCCCGCCCGTTGGTGCGCTGTGAAGAAAATATATAGTCACCCCCCCATGCCGATGGGGGCTGAACTTGGACTTAAACCGCATCAGGAGTGTTACTATTCATCTCAGCGACCCAGAAAACTATGAATTCGACACTAATATCGGTCGTTTTCTATTTTTACGTCAGGGTGGAAAATTGATTTTTGGAGGCCATTTTGAATTCAAGATGGCGATTTTCTCAAAATGTAATATTTTCTTAAACCACTCCTGATGATAAACTTTTATGCCAACTTTCGTATCACTGGCTCAAACGGTGTGAAAATGAATTTTTGGATCCAAGACGGCGTCTTTGGAGATATTTAGTAATATTTTCTTAACCTACTAGTGATGATGTACCGTCATACCAAATTTAACCTCAATAGCCCCAGCTTTTTAGGATCCGCATTCTATACAACAATGGGTTTGGCGGCCATTTTGAATCCAAGAAGCGACTTTTACAACATTTTGTAATAATTTCTAACCTACTTGTGATCATGTACCTTCATACCAAATTTCGTGTCTCTAGCTTAAATGTTGTGGAAAATGGATTTTTGCGGTCCATTTTGGATTCAAGATGGCGACTTTTTCAACATTTTGTCATATTTTCGTAACCTACTAGTGTTTATATACCTTCATACCAAATATTTTTTGAAGCCCCAACCGTTTATTCTGTGTATTCTATACAACAATGGGTTTGGCGGCCATTTTGGATCAAAGATGGCGTCTTTTTCAAAATGTCGGATTTATTCCTTTACCTACTCTTGGTCGTACACCTTGATACCAAATTTGGTGTTTCTAGCCCCAATAGTTCGGCCTAAGAATTCTGATCACTCAGTGAGTGAGTGACCATGGGGCTGTGGAGTGTGTGGATAATACATACGTGGAAATAATAAGAAGCTTTCTTTTCAAACATCTGGTGATCCACGTTTGGGCTCAATTTATTTATCCATAGCAGGATCAGCTCCGCTAGAGTCGACTATAGTTTCACGGCAGGTTAGTGTTTGGCGTAAAGAAGAAAAAGTAATCGTCCAGGCATTTTTCAAACCACCATCCCCCTACAGATGCATTTATAATTACATTCTAATCGAAGGTTGCAGAAAATCAAACCTAAACACTTGACAATGTTATTAAGATCGGAATCAGAGATTTAACGCTAATTGTTACAATTGCAAATACTCAGATTTCTTAATAAGGGATAGGAACGTCTTTCGCCAGTCGCCACTGTTCTAGCAAATCACCTGACTTGTTCTAACAGCAGGTTTCATATTTAATGACGTTAGTTGTTCCCCCGCTTCCTTAGTCTAAAAGGTGCATTTCAGGAACAAATAAAGCTATTCCTTCTGTTGAGACTATAGTGAATGAAGGCTTTAAATTTAAAATCTTTTGACTTTAGTGGATGAAGTTCCAGTACTTTATAGCCTGACTGCTTGACACTGCACAGAAGTGGAGACATCGGGCTCGAGAGATGTCGCTGTGATAGTGGAAGAAGATGCATTACTTCCACTTAGGTATATCAATATCTCTGTTGATGTAGAAAGAATACCTACACCCCCAAACTGAAAATCCAGGCAGAATCCCTATTTCCTATTCATATGCC
Organism: Lepisma saccharinum; assembly: GCA_022664845.1. Lineage (NCBI taxonomy): Eukaryota > Metazoa > Arthropoda > Insecta > Zygentoma > Lepismatidae > Lepisma > Lepisma saccharinum. Next base: position 44,334 of record JAGDQP010010446.1, on the reverse strand, counting down.
GTGATTAGTTCAGAACTGCTTAGGTTGATCTGGAAGTCTAGATCGGACTCCGCGCGCTGCATACCTGAATCCGATCGAATATATTTGGTCGGAGGTAAAGAGAATGATGAAGTAGAACTAGTACAACCACGAAAAGAAAAGCACTCTGAGAGGTAGTACAACATAGAGTCAGAGTGACAAATACATCCTCAAGCTTCTAGTCGGGATGCAAAGCCACTTACTTGCAAACAATCATCTGTGATAATTGATAATTAAAATGGCTTTTGTAAAAGGCAACAAATCACTTCTTAAATATGTTTCTTTGTAATGAAAAGAGGCAGTAAAATACATACAGACTTTCAACATGTGGATGTTGCAGATGTTAGTGATGTACTAACTACTAACATCTAATTTCTGCTGCTTTTTGGAACAATTGTAATCTTCATTCTCTTTCTAATCGTTGCTACGCAATATCTTTAGCATTCATGCAGAGTGGGTATTGCTATTTTCTTCTAACGATCGGAACCTCTATATACAGGAAGCTGTCAGCTCGAGTTGTCTAAAGACCATAAATAAATTCAATTACAATTTATATGCAGATACCGTGAAATCAATCAACATTATACAATGCAACATTAGTGGAAGTAAGTCCTCTTAGCAATCCATCTGTAAAATGTTACGTAAAGAGGAATTTGCTAATCGACTAGGGCGCGCCAGGGCACTTTTCTGAAAGTTGTATGTATATTTATATCTAGAGGGAACTTTTTACGGAGCAGGACGTAGTACCGCCAGGGCATTTTTCTTTTTTTTTTTTTTCTGTCGAAGTACACCACTGCTAATGTTTACTACTAACTTACCGGAAATTATGTGATACAAAAGCCAGGTCGATTTATACTTCTATTTGGATCTCTAGTGTTTGTGTGAAAGCTTCCCAAGACGAAGTGAGGATACATGGGCGATGCACACCTTTATAATTTATATAGGTTCATGCAGATAGATTAAGAAGGTGGACCCTAAAACCATAGGTTGATTGTAAGTTTTCACCCATTACCTGTTATTTAGAAATACAAAGATTTTCTTTACCTGGTTGGTATGATCATAGACCTCATAATAGATAGACTTAGCACGCATCCCCATTTCTGGCTGCACTGAAACTAATGGGTTTTTGTTCAGAGCAAATCACGTGCTCTGAACAAAAACCCATTAGTTTTAGCGCAGTCAGAAATTGGGAAGCGTTCTCTGTCTATTTATTATGAGGTCTATGGTATGATATTCGCAGTTATTAACCGAGGATGAAATCCTCAGGCACCTGGGACTCCCCCCCCTCCCCCAACAAATCGAACACTGGGTTCATGTAGATGGTTATGCGGTGTACAAATTATACTGAAAAGCTTTAATTCACTTTACAGTTTACCAATCACAAACCGTATGCACTCACATAATCATACACAAACCTATTAACCTTTCTCACACACAATATACGCGAACATACCACTTTTTCCTGCATCTCAACCGAAACTTAACTGAGCTACCCTCTGAAAATACATACAGAAATGTTTACATTGCATAGTTTTTGGCGTGAAAATTGCCAAATGTGATAAACAATATACATACAGTAGACGCTCTTTTATCTGGCACGGTCGGGATCGCGGTTATGCCGGATAATCGGACGTCTATAGTTTTAACTTCTACAAACCAGGAAACGCTAAACTTAGGTGCCGAGCGGTCTGCGTCGGTAGGCCATCGGCTCGAAGGTTGGCGTTCGAGTCCCGGCAGGAGCATGGGTGTGGGTTTTAACAACTAAAGGCGAATCGTGACGGACCGAAGTCCAAAGTTACTAGACTGGCCCATATAAAAGAAAAGTTTAAAAGCTAAACTTAGATGAACTTTGACAATCACGACAAAGACTAAGCGAACGGAAACACGGTTACAAGGGTCGTTAACATCACTGTATAACTGCGTGCGACACAGACGAACAGAACTTATGACAAAGAAAATGGCGTTTACAGCACAGTGCAGAGGCACGACTTTCCGGACAAGGTCAGAGAGCGCCCTATCACAACCGGGAAAGCCGAACGCGAGTTGCTCGACCGAGTGTGCCCCTTTATAGAATGCCGGATAAAAGAGCGTCTACTGTATTAACACAAGCAAGGGCAGATCCAATTTTTTTGGTGGAGGTGCACCTTGCATGGATATTATTGGTTTAACAGTTTTAAAGGACCTCGACCATTATCAAAAATTTTAGAGAAAGGAATAAAATATTTTTAAAATATAATATGAAGCTTCTTTTATTTTGGACGGTTAATGTGAACTTCCACAAAAAAGAAAATAAAAATATTTAGTACCTGTAATTCTCAAGCTCGAAGGAGCTGAATGGATAATATTTAACACAGAAATGCAACGAAAATATATTCTTGTAGCAATATATTTCTACTACCATAATAGCTATTATTGTTCTTGATTTACAATGTGATAGGACAGAGCTTTCTACATTAGAAGACCGGAGGGTACTATGTGGCAACTATGTGGGTACTATAGCCAATAGAAACACGGGTTTTATTCCGTGTTTTATTGTAAGGTAAGTGTAACACGTGTTTCAAGTGACTATTCACCCAAATCGCAAGCAACGTAAGCTTCCAAGGAAAGGAGCCCTAACAGCCACACTTTTCATGCTATTTACTACTTTCTGTCGTAATTATTTATCGAAATGTTTTGTCGTGAGAGCTGCTCCATTATAATCGCTTGACGGCTATTGCACACTCCTTTTCATATCTGATGCAATCTAAGTTCAATTAACGTAGCATACTGAATCTGAAGATAGAAAATGTAAAAAAAGAATGATAAAGTTGAGTATAGGAACCGTGAAGTTATAACAATAGAGCAGTCTCACTGGATTTCCATCTATTTTGTAACATTCGGACTACGATACTTCGTTTTATTAACTGCAACAAGGCGAGTATGAGAAGGTTCTAGATCTCTGGTTCGTCTACGTCTTCTTATAGTTACTAAGTCAATTCTTTACAGATGTGTTTATTACCTTATTTAGACATTATTTACACAACATTGAAATCTTTTTATCACGCTACGTAGGTAAAAAGAACCTTTCTCAACATTACATTGGTGAATTTATCTAGACGGGCGTCTAGAAATGGAGATCAGCTAAACTTTGGAATACACAGTTATAACGTCCACAAATAGTAATTTCTGGTGGAGTTTACGAGATGTACTTCAAAAGACACTTTAATAGGGAAGTTCCTTGTAGACTATACAATTGAATATGTTATTCTAAAAAAGGAACTGAGTCAGTTTTTTTGTGTATTTAAGTAATTGCTTGTTTCAGGCTCTCTGGGAGTAGACGCATGTTTTCCACCGCAAATGGTTCTCTTGATCCAACTACCAGAACAGTAGCATGATAGCCCAGAAAACTGCACTTCCTATCGTAACTGTGTTAGAGAAGATCGTTTTTGTCGAAACTTCATAAATTTGACTCGGGACCCTTTTTTTAATAACAAGTTTTAATTTCTTGGCTCATAATAGTGTAATATTTCTTACATAAAGGACATGCAAATTAATTCGGACCCTTGTACAAAGCGTATAAAGTTATTTGCTACTCCTATGAATGCGCCTCGTAAATTTACAGACTTACGCCTCGTAAAATTAAAGCTACCTACGTAAATAGTAGATTTAATTGCTTATAGTTCTTCATATCAAATAAGGTTACCACCTGTCCGGGAATAGAAAGATTTGTCCGGATTCGAGAGTTAATTGTCCGGGAATTTGCTTTATTCCATAAACCTGAGTTCTTTATTCCGTAAGAATTCTTCACAGTAACATTTTTATTGTATTCCAAAGAGCTATGCCAACTTTACATAGGTTGCGTGCCTAAAACGCGACCAACTGAAAGGTATAGGAAATGAAACGAGGCTTTGTCCGGAGTACTATGAGATAACTTTTTCTGCCAAACATCGGCAAGGTGCCTTTTCGGCATTTCAAATTAACATTGAAATATATAGCAGACGACAGTATCTTGCAATCGCGATTTCTGGAAACGATTGTAAGCTCTTTAGAGGAAACTTAGTTAGCTCTACAACATATCAAAAGATAATTGTCATCTCTTACCCCTCGTTCAGAAATAGCGACAAAATGTCCCCTCCCATTGACTTCCATGCGGATCAGTGACGAATACACTATATCCCCAATGTTTTTCGTAAACGATTATTGGTCTTTAGGCGAAGTTTAATTAGCTCTACAACATATCAAAAGCTAGTTCAAGTCACCTTTTATTCCTGGTCCAGAAATCGCGACAAACTGTTCCCTCTCATAGACTTCCCTCTAAAAAAAATACCAAACACACTAAGGTGCCGTTTTCCGGAAGCTGTTATTGGCTCTTTAGACGAAGCTTAACTAGCTCTACGACATATTAGAAATTATTTGAGATCACCTTCTATCCCTGGTCCGGAAATCGCGTCAAAGTGTCCCCCTCCCATAACTTCTGTGCGCATAAGTGCCGAGAACACTAAGTTCCCGATGTATTCCGGTAACAATTATAGGCCACTCCGATGGAGCTTAGGTATAGCTCTACAACATATCAACAGATAGTTGAGGTCACCTACCCCTTCTCCAGAAATTGCAAAATACTCTTATCTCCCATATATTTCAATGTTAATTTCAAGTGACGAAAAAAGTACCTTGCTGATGTTTGGCGGAGAGAAAAATACAGTAGAGTCTTGATAATCCGATGTTCAGTATAATTCGAGTAAGCAAAAAAAAAAAAAAATAATAGTAGATTTTAAAAACCTGCCGCTGCTAACAAACGGTAATCTATTACCAGCGTGCTTTGAATTTAGTTACATTATTGAATTTAGTAATAACAGTGGATAATTTGCTTCTGACGGCTCCTGAAATATACAGATAAATTGGGTTAATAATAAGTATATGTACTGTATTTAGTGTTTTGTCTTGTAGGAAATTTATGAAATTATTTTTTTGTTTCCATATCCGTAAAATTCGAGTTTTCTGTAATCCGAGGTACACTCGATCCTATCCAACTCGAATTATCGAGACCCTACTGTATATCATATTACTCAGGATGAAGCCTTTTTTCAATTCCTATATCTTTCAATTGGTTGCTTTTTAGGTACGCAACCTATGTAAAGTGGGCATAGCTATTTAATTTCTTTAACCCACTGCTACACAGGCGGAGCATGAGGCAGCGTCACACGCATGATTTTGAAGTGATCCGCTTTCGAACAATTTAAATAAAAATTTGTTTATATAGGTACATAAGACTGTGGCTTTTAAAATTGCAGAACTGCTGTATCTGAAACCATGCGTAAATAAATAAATGTATAAATATACAGTAGGGTGGGCCGATTTTTTTTTTTTTTCAGATATTGGGGTTCGAGTTGTCATCAGAAGTTGTGCACTGGTACCAAATAAAGCCATGCCAAATATGGCCGTCCTAAAACAATATTATATCGGGCCCCTGGACCCCTAAAGGGCCCAATTATATTTTTTGCAAAACAAGTAATAAAAATATAATACCAGTTTTTACATTTAGGGTTCGAGTTAGTTATGAAAATTTGTGCATTGGTAAGAAATTTAGCCAAATGTGTCCCTTCTTGGTCGTCAATCGTGTTTGGTCGTTTTCAAACTAAAATTTTCGCGGGCTCCGAGGCCCGTCTAGATATTTTTTTGCTCAGTCTGTGTTTCGGCGAACAAACATAACATTGTACAACTTTTGCACGCTCCTCAAACTCAAATTAAAAAAAAAAAATGAAAATAATAATTTTCTCGGGCCCCCAGGGCTCGGGTAACTATTTTCTGACTCGGCTGTGTTTGGGGCGACCAAATATAACATAACATTCTACAACTTTTGCATGGTACTGAAACACAACTTTTTAACATTCTTTTTGAGGGGTGCCCTAAACGGCCTTTTTTTTTTTTTTTTTTTTTTTTTGTAGTTTGAGTAGCCTGGAAAAGTTGTAGAATGTTACGTTATGTTTGTTCGCCGAAACACAGCCGGATAAAAAAATATTTAGCCGGGCCCCGGAGCCGCGAAAATTTTAGTTTTAAAATTGCCAAAAACGTTTGACGGCCAAGAAAAGTCACATTTGATGTGGCTAAATTTCGTACCAGTGCACAAATTTTCATTACTTGAACCCTAAATGTGAAAACTGGCATATTTTTATTTCTTGTTTTGAAAAAAAAACAAAAGAAAAACAGTTGGGCCCTTTAGGGGTCAAGTTAAATATTGTTTTGGGACGGCCATATTTGGCATGGCTTTATTTGGTACTAATGTACAACTTTTGATGACAACTCGAACCCCAATATCTGAAAAAAAAAAAAAATCGGCCCACTATATTGTACAGTATACTTTGATCTGATCTGATCTTTGATCTATTCTGATATAATCTTGAGTCTGTAAAACGGTCTGAGCCTGAGATGCGTATAGCAACACATACATTCAAATTCTGATTTAGTTATAAAGGGTAGGTAATAGCGAATGTGCGGTATTTATATATATTTAGTTATTGTTGAATCTCTCATAACACTACAAAACCTTAAGCTCCGAAAATCTTTTGACATCTCAATGCTCTTAATGCTAGTATGCAGGGGAAGGAGGGAGAAAATATCCTCACTTCAAGTGATTCGTAAGATAAATCAATTTTGGAAGTTAAAAGTTGAAAAGAATGATATTGAAGTGTCCCCTCCCACAGCTGATACTTATTCGATGATTAATTATAGTTTGAGTTTAGAACATCTTTCGGTTCTCGAGACTAAATTGCAACAATGTTTTCCTTCTAACAATGGACGGATACGACTGCTTCAACAATCCCTTTCCCGTTACTAACGGAGACAAAACATCTACCATTAGAAGAGGCAGAAGAATTGACTAAACTTCAGGCTGGTTGAACTTGGCGAAACAACACTACTTCAATTACGGATTTTGAAAAAACAAAATTCTCACAAGGAACATTCGCGAAATGCCTGACATACAGATGCTTATCAGAATAATGGAAACACCTGAACGAAAGTGCAACTTACCAGATTAATATGGTGTCGGGCCACCTTTCGCCTTCAGAACAGCCTTGATGCGACGTGGGATGGAGGCATAGAGGTCGTGAATGGTAGCAAGTGGAATATTACACCATTCCTCGTGCAGGGCATCGGCCAGTTCTGTGAGAGAGGATGGAGGTGGAAATCGTCGCCGGAGTCGTGTTTCCAAGATGGACCACAGATGTTCAATTATGTTGAGATCTGGGGATTGGGCGGGCCAGGGGAGGTGTTGAACTTCATCCCGATGTTCCTCAAACCACGCTGCAACAACTCCAGCTGTGTGAATGGGTGCATTATCATCCTGGAATATGGCGTCATTGTCCGGGAACAACATCCGGACCATAGGATGCAAGTGGTCTCCTAAAATTGCGACATAATCGTTGGCAGTGATGCGTCCGCGAAGTGTGACCACAGGACCCAATGAAAACCATGATATTGCGGCCCACAGCATCACCGTGCCGCCGCCATGTTTCACAGTTGGGCGGAGACACTGCAGATCATACGCTTCTTTGGGCGTTCTCCACACATAAACACGGCCCGTGGTTTGGAATAGGGTGAATGGTGACTCATCCGACCATACCACACGTTTCCAGTCGTCAACGGTCCAAGTTGCATGGTCGCGGCACCATTTGCGGCGTGCTAAAGCGTTCTGGTCCCTGATGAGAGGTTTGGCCCGTGCAACACGACCCCGTAAGTTCATGTCATGTAATTCGCGGCGGACTGTGATTGTCGAAACAGGTTGGGGGAGGTGCTGATTGAGTTCCTCCGTCACTTGCGCCGCAGTGGCACGACGGTTCCGCGTGACAATGCGCTTTAATACCCAGCGTGCCCTGTCACTGATGCTTTTCTTCCGTCTACTGTTCCGCTTCCCCGATGTGGTTTTCCCGTGTGTTGTGTAGGCCGTCATCACCTTCGACACTCTCCCTGGCGACACACCTAACACACTAGCTACTGCCGTCACACTCACTCCACATAACCGCGCACCAACAATTTGCCCTCTTTGAAACTCTGAGAGGTCTCCCATTTTACACTACCTCCGTCTGCTGCAGCCACTGCACACTCCTGTTCCACGACGCCTGACGTAGTATGGAGACCGACTTAACACACCACCACCAGCAGTCCGGCGCTGCGGTCGCCACGACACCACTGCCAACCCATACATCTGACGTGTTGCCAACTACAGGTGTTTCCATTATTCTGATAAGCATCTGTATATTGGTTTAATATTGAACAAAATGCAAAGTTCTGTTACTCTCAGTTTGTATTGTACTAATTTTAGCGGCCCAAGCCGGTAATTTGCATATTTATGAGTCTTCAGAAACCAGAGATTCTATTGTAACGGGCATTACGCTCAAACACATTCAAACATAAATAAACATTACTAATGAAATAATTTGAACTTCTTTACAACAAAGAACATGTCCGTATGCAATTTTTCTTCCAGTTAGAAACCGTTTTCACCTTTTAATTTCCTTGCAGTATAAAAACGAGAAGAGTTAGCGTGTGCTACTCGGTCAAGGTTCTAGCTGATTTCTTAAATAGCACTTCAGACTTGCTCGAGACAGGCAGACAGTAAGAGGTAGCCCGTCCTTGCAGTAGAAAGTTGTGATATGTTAGTGCGGTAGAAGGGTGTTCGACTCCACAAAAGTATTGCTGTTATGATCGTACGTAAGTGATCTGTAATTAGTGCTTGTGTAGGATTGTGCCCGTGTATGTGTATTTTCTACAATGAAAATCGACGCAAAAGTACCGTCTTCAACACGTGAAGTATATGATGGAGAAAGAGAGATTGGAAGCAGTATTTTCAGTTGGATCCAGAAACTTGAAGACGCCACCTTCACTGAAATCGTGGAGGATAAAAAACTAGTGCAAATGCCTTGCGAAAAAGTTACTGGAACAGAGCCGATTTATAAGCCTTAAAGTAATATAAAAAATATCGTGTGCAACAGGACAATCCTTCTTTTTCAATATTTTACCAATATCCGTCAGGCACTTCGCAAATGCACCTTGAGCTAGTAACATCTGTTACGCCTCCTTTTTTGATAATGCAATTAAACAAAAAGGTAAAAACAGATTCTAATTAAAAAAAAAAAAAATCTGGATAAGTTCTTTGTAACAGTGGTCCCATAACTCAAATTATTTCTGTATTAAAGATGTTCATTTATGTTTGTGTGTGTTCGAGCGTAGCACCCGTTGCGATGGAATTCCTGATTTATGAAGACTCATGCCGTGCAAATACAGATATGGGCTGCTAAAATTGGTACGATACACCCTGGGCCCAGCAGAACTGTGCATTTTGTTGAATATTACACTAATATCTGTCAGATATCTCTCGAATGTGACTTTTAGCGTTATCAGAATATGCCCCATCTAAACTACTCCGGTTTTCAACAACCTACTTAAGCGAATAAAGCTTCTCCGCCTTGACCAATATAAAATATACGAAACGAGAGTGACAATTCTTTCTGTGGACCAAAATTTACGGGTCTGTTTGCGATTTCTTTTCGTATGGAATAACTGTACAAAAATAAAGAACCACATGTTTCCTACTGAATTGTAAAAATGGTGCAATTATTAAGTTATTGTTGTTTACTACTCCTATTTGAATTACACTTTTCAAAGGGCTATAAGGATTATAACACCAGTATAATATTTAATACATATATCTGGTGTGCATATGCTCATATTTTCCCTTTTAATAAAATGCATCTTGTGGATTTTTGCGGCACATCCTTTGAAATCCCTGCAGTATATAGCACTGTACAAAATGTGCTAAATTTAGATAGACTTAATTTTATGATACCGCAACATAAAATAGATTTCCCGATGTTACGTGAGCTACGTTCTGTTACATAATACATTACGCTATATGTTTTCATGGAAAGACAGGGTTATGAAAACAATTACTTCGTATGTTATTCGTGTCTTAATTTTATTCTAAAATTAGTAGTATTTGATCATTAAAACTTACTGCTTTTCAAAAGTGAAGTATATTACTGAATGATAGGGCCTACTTCCATTTAAGTTTATTATCCAAACAGTCTATCTCAGGCACTCCATGCAACAAATTTAAAATGTGTCCCGGAATCCGGAAAGGAAAACGTGGTAACCCTAATATCAAACTTTACAACAACAATATATCCGAAAAGATATTTCTACATAGGACTAACATATGGTCGTCTTTCATAGTTTATCTCATTATAAATATCAAAACTTATTTATACTTTTTAATATATTACGTAGCTTAATTGACCCTCTTCTACTTAAGTCACCATTCCACCAACATTTAAAAAACTAAACGTATCTCCTATAAAGTTATTTAAATACATGCCATGATATCCGCGCAGTCAGCCGTCTGTGCAATGTTGCTATTTTTTAATACCTCGTCCTTTTACTGTAGAAATGCTCTGGATAGGCACGTATCCAGAATTTGGTTTTGAGAAGGGTCCCAGGGCTTCCGGGGTTACAAGGTGTGTCTGGGAATGAAATATATATTAAATATGTATAATTACACATGAAGTTATACTATTTTCCCATACAATTCAGAGTTGGGGGTTCGGATCCTCCCCCATAAATACGTTCCTGCGTGATAGTGAAACTTCAATCCGCAAAACTTCCTATACTTGATATTCAGTAATATGTTTTTGTACAGTTTTCGTGCACCCCTGCACCCGCGCTGGATCCTGCCCTAAACACAAGTATTAATAATTCAGTTATACGTTTCAAAAACAACAGGACATAGTTACATAACTTGTAGCTTATATGCTTTTGACGAAACACATGAACGATCATGCTCGTCAGTTTATATATATAGTCAGCGGAGCAGTAGGCCAACTCCTCCCTTCGGGAGAGGCCTCATCCACTAGTGGATTGAATATGGCTGTGATTTATTATATATATATATATATATATATATATATATATATATATATATATATATATGACTGCGGCCTTACCCAGTGTCAGAAATATTTGACATTTAAACCAGGGTGACCAGATTTCGCGGGACACCTTTATAATTTGAGAGAATACAGCCAACAGTTCATTACTACTCAACGAATTAATGTATAAGGATTAATATTAACATTATAGTGATTACACCATGAAATCGCAAACGAAACGTTCTTGCTCGTAACTACTAACTAGCCGGGACGCAACATTAAAGAAAGGAATGTCCCGTAAAATAGGGACATCTGGTCACCGTAATTTAAACTTACTTGCTAGTAACAACTAAGGGCTCATTTTCATGAAAGCTTGTGTTTCTTGCGATTTGGGTGAGAAGCCAATTAAAACACTTGTTACATCACGTAATAAAATTACACCATGAAGTACCACGTGTTCAATTTGGCTTTTCACCCAAATCGCAAGCAACGCAAGCGTATATCAAAATGAGTCCTAACGACAATTGTTTACGAGACACATTCAAAGTGAACTCAGCTCAATATGACGTTGCTAATTTAGAGATAATTGTTTAGATTGTCCTGTTTAATCATACTGTAACGGTCACACTATTTTTTTGTCCCAAATTGCCACAAAACATGATTTTTCACCCGCGTTCATTCTGTTAAACGTATAACTATATCTGAGAAGAATAGCTAGCATCTATTGTTTACTGCATTTCTTGTCTCTACATTACCTAAGAACCAAAATAGAAATAAATACTTTAGAGTTGTATAACTCTGCAAATCATGTTTCCCCTTCTAATTTACTTGTATCAGGCTGAACAAGTACTTAACCAAGGCATAGCTATACGCCACAGAAGTGATTACAAATAGAAATGGTCGTAATTTAACTTTCAGACTTGATTAAGGTAAACAGCACCGTTCCGGTTTCGATCCTGGGAAAAGAAAACTAATATTTTTACGACTTGTTCCTGTTTGCATATCTCACCATGGCTGCGAAAAGATTAATTAAGCAAGGAGTGGACCAATTAAAGAGCAAGGAATTTCGGGAGTATTTAATGAGGTGAGAACTGGGGGTTTAAAATAGGAAAATATTTAAGAGTGTAACCGAAAAAGTTTACCATAAGTTGGGTGTTAAAAGTGCATTTCATACGTTCCATGCTCCATACATGTGATTTTGTCTTTCAGTCACGTGAACAAGAAAAATTTATTTATAAGAATAAACATTATTTATATGTTGATATTTTCAAAATAAATAGTTACAGGCATAACATAAAATTATTCAGCATTACAGTGGGAAAGGGTGTAGATTTTAAGTGCAAGGCTATATAGACAAAGTGCAACTAAAAATTGTGTGCAGGGCAATATTTTAACTGGCAAGCATGTAAATTTCTGCCTTCCTCATACAAGACTGTCAGTGTAGTAGATATCACTCCATTTGCTTGTTTTTCTAGATTTGGGGAGTGTGGGGTTAACTTTAGATTAGATGGACTAAATTGTTATTTTTCAATAACTGTTATTTAAAAGTAACAATATGGATTTTTAGAACTGGATTCGTAACTGCCAAGAAGCAGTATAAAAGCACCGCAGCTAGAGCTGTGTGGAGTATTAAATATTAGATAAATATATATATAGCCTTTTTCACTGCCTTATTTAAGGTAATATGTCGGCATTCGTCTTGTGAAACAGGAAAACCTCAGTCAGGATACCCGGTCGTGGGGTTCGAACCCTCGTGCCTGCCCAGGAAATTTGATATACGCCAGAATAGATTATTATATACCTATCCTATCTACACGCATAAATGTAGACTTTAATGTGGACCCAGGAAAAGTTCAGAGGGGGCCGGCCGCCCTAGTTGCTACCTACCTATGAGAAGAGACAGAGAAAGACAAAAACACATATCTGCCTTCTAAAGACAAAAAAAAAAAAAAAAAGCCGTATCTGCAAATTTAACCGAAATTTAATTCATATGACCTTGGTATTGATAACCCAATTTGTACAATTTTGCGGCTTTTTGCCTAAGCACGGCAGACCTTTGTCCAAAGGCAGAAAGTCATATCTGCAAAATTTGACCAAACTTGACTTCATAAGTTCTACCGTTTATTAAAAAAAACTCTATTTCGGTCGAATGTGCAGATACGATCAGGAACGTGGAAACAGAAACAAGGATTTTCCCTTTGGAACGTGGAAACAGAAATGTTCAACTTCGGAACTTCTACCACGCTATAAACCTTCTGGATTGGCCACTGAGTCAAACAATTTCCTACTCCTTTGTCATGGATCGTGGTTTGCTGAACAAAGCATATCGTGATAATTTGTGTCGAGAATCTGCAGGTTGTAGGGGGGGCGATTGTGCTGATGAAAATTATCATGAGGTATTGATTATGATTTCAGGGGTGTAGGAAAATCACTGAAGCCGTCGTAGTTAATCGTGAATAAGGGTCGTGTGGTCATAGAGCAGTAAGAATTAAGAAATTTATAAAAAATTCTGTGGAAGGTAGAATATTATAAACGTAGATTTTTTTTTACATTTTAATTTAAACTTTAAGAGAAATCCATGACTTCTGTATGAAAGAAATAAAGCACAATAATTTCTTACAATTTATGAAATGAAACCATGCAAAATCCCTGTCCCAGCCTCTCAGCCGTCCTGTTATTTGCTGAGAATAATGCGTTTTATTTAACTATAGCATAATCTCACTTCAGTAGGATGTACAATTGCACATCTCGTACTCCGTCTTCGCTCCGCGTGTGAATGCATGTTCAACCATTCCACCCCTACCCTTTATCCGACATTTTAAAAATTTAATACGATTTGCACTTCAAGATGGCTGACAAGCACAAAAATGTGCGGTACGTGGTGATTAAAAAGTTATTATTATTATTATTTTTTTTGCATTGCAGTGTGTGACCAATTCATCTCCCACATAATGTTTCAAGTCTACAATATAGTTTCTTTGCCTTTCTTGGTTTCGTGCAGCAGCGTCACACACCCCTTTGTCTCCAGATAGAGAAGTCAGGTTTCCTGTGTAGCAGAGAGAGAGAGAATGCAATTAATTACTGACAATGCAATTTATGACGCAAGCAGTCGAAATCCAACAGAATGTTTTTTTTATTTTTCTCTCCCTCCCCTCTCTCTCGCCTTGGCTGCCGCGTACTCTTGTAAAAAAAAGGAAAAAGACAAGTAACACCTGCAGACTTAGCTCGTAACTTTTCTTATATCAGGTACAAACAAGAATATTGGCTTGGCAAGCAAGATAATAAACAATTTTGGCTTTTTACCTAAACTGTTACTTTTTTTTTAAAAGTAACAGTTATATACAAACACATACTTCTTTAGAATGACTTCTTTTTACTGTATTTTTTATGTTGAATATTGTTGGCCTTATATTGTAATTAGAGAAAACATTGTTTTTGCAGCACCCATTTTTGGGGACCTGTAGCAAATTGGGGTATTCCAATAGCGGCCATGGCAGATATTCGGAGAGATCCAAAATTTATCAGTGGGAAAATGACAACTGGTAAGCTTAATAAGGATTAACAAAACATTGATGTGTGAATAAACTGTTGTTAATACGTTTGACGTATTTAGGTTATGTACTTCACCTTTTTTTTATGTATCTGTATTAGTATCTCTAACAGCATTCTTAAATCTTGTTGGAATAGTAATATGTAGTCAGGAATTTCCTGTTGATTGCGGACCTGAAGTGATAGGGATAAAGTTGTTAGTTGTGTTAATGCATTATGTTCCAAAAGCACACGGCAGTATTTCAGGAATATGAATTTCTTATAACAAAAGGAAGTACCTGTAATTTCATTATGTTAAATTTTCTCAAAAAGTGCCTGTTTTCGGAGCTAGGTGTGTTCGCGGCATCGTCACAAATCTCGACAAATGTTGAATTTGAAACCGAATTTTATTTATGGCTTTTAGACATCTAAGGCTCAGGGCGGGATAGGGGAGGGGCAAGGATGCTGGAAAGTGTCTACCATGGCCTAAGTTGAAGGTACCATCCCGGGATTTGCCTGGTATAACTCAGAAAAGACTTCAAGTTAGGATAGTCAGTCGTTGGGATTGAACCCGCGACCTCCCGAATGGTACGCCAACGTTCTACCACTTTTTTCGGGTGCAACTTTGATCGGCTTACACCATTATTTGTTGAAATATTACGTCATTTATGATGTTGCGGTGCTATGTTTAGGAACCTCTTCCTACGGGACTAAGCTTTTTTTAAAGATAGTATAACGTAATCAGTTTTAATGCTGTATTAGGGGAATTTGCGCGTGAGCTATTGTTACATAATTTTGAAACACACTACATTGCGAAACTGATGCGTACGTCAGAAATACTTCTCCGAGTTAAGGATTACTTTTACTGTCCTAAGTAGTCACGAAGTTTTAGCCCATACTTAGTCACTCGATTGTGTATTAACATCAATTGTACTGAATATCCGGATTTAGCCGGTCTCATGTTGAAGTTAAGAAGAAGGTGTTTACCCGTCTTCCCTGATTTTCTTTGATCTTTCATGAGTTCGCAATAGGACATTACAAATGTGTTTGTATTGCTGAGTGGGCGTTTAATATTGCCACACATCTTACTTGAGGGTTTCTTTGTCACTAGCCGAATGTTGGGATGTTACCTCCCCTAATCTAGCCTTATAAGGAAACTATTAATGAAGTTATTTTGAAATTTTGCTGATACAACGGACATTGTCTAAGCATGTCATATTCCAATTATAACTGTTTATTCAACTGTGGATGTCCCGAGGTTGAGGCTACAATATTTTGTTCTAAAACATGTAAGCTCTCTAATAGTAATTGAACATCTCTTTAGTGAGGAGTGCTGCGGTGTAGGGGGATGGGGAGACACTGCAACTCTTCACTCAGTGTGTCTAGTGGTCTGAAAAAGCTGGAATTTACAGAAGATTTGAATATCTAGAATTTTTAATTTTGAACTGTAGTTTATTATTTTCTGAGGGCCTTTGGTGCGTGGAGATATTTTCTCGTGTCGTATGGGCTTTGTGGTGGACAAACACCGTGTGCGTCGGTTTTCTCGAGCTTCTCCCACTTTCTTCATTCCATTAAGTCTACCGATAATCATTTATTCGGCCTGAGCCATAGTTGTCTAAAGGCCATAAATTAAAAAAAAATGACAAGAGAAGAACTGGTTTTCAATGGACCAGTCCTTATAAGGTCGTTAAGCCATCCAGTCGTTTAATATCATATCATTACAATACTAAGTAAGGATGATGAATCAGTTTCTCTATCTGCTTTCATTGAGGCCATAGCTTTAATTCTTACAATGGAGAAAGCTGAGCAACTGGAAAGAACCTGCCAGTTTTAAGAGTCAGTCATAGTTTTCCTTATCCTTTCAAATCTTGTTGAATTCATCGGTGTATGGCTCATCTCTGTCCGACTTGTTGTTACTGACGGAGTGGGGACGAACCGACAGAATTGGTAAACCGTATTTGCTTCCCCCTTACTCTCTTCCGTTCAGTTTGCATCACTGGGTCCTGTGTTTGACGTAATATGATGCTTATCATCGATAGGGCATATTAAATGTCTAATAAACCGATGTAGATCGCAACACTATCAACTTATGACATCACATTTTAGCTACTAATATCTACCCAGTTGATACAAAATCATTTAATGCGAAATATTAAATTTCTTGCTGTAAGAAGTAGATTTTGGGCTCAATTTTGACCTCCCTGTATCAAAAATAAAATTGATTTTTGTCCGTGATTGAGTTAATTTATGGTAAAAAGGTAGAAAAAGAAGATACTTACATATCAGAATACTGAGACAAGCGTACAAGAACTTCACAAACACAATAAAAAGGCGGGAACGTTTCGCTAAAGCGTTTTCACATGGGAGGAGAGAAAAGGGACAGAGCTGACAGGTGCGAGACTTGTGTTACTAATACGCCATTTTACCAACTGATGCTGGGTAACAGTGTGGCCAGGTTATGGAGGCGAGAAAATGACTAGATGGGTCAGAGAAAAATCACCAAAGGGAGGAGAAAGTGTGAAGGTTACTAGGAGTAGGTAAGGGGCTTCCTGAAGGAATAACAGGGTAATAACAGGGAATAATAATAATAATAAAGGGGAAGGGGAGAATAAAGAAACATTATTAAAAAATAGGATAAAAGTGCAACTAGAATGGAAGAAGAAGAAGACCGCTGCAGGGAGCTACGTACAGTTGAAGCCGTGTTCATAGTTGGCGGAAAGGATAGAGATGTACGTCTGCTCCCATCTCTGTCTAACTGTGGCAACTGTACAAGTAAACCTATGGAACTGTAGACAGGCCGATTTCCTTGAAACTCCGGGAAAGTACAGTCCCAAGTGAAAATATTTGGAGCCCGGTTTTCTGTTTTGGCCCATAAAACGATTTGCAAATGTTTTTAACAGGGCTCGAATGGAAATTTTCCACGAAACAGAACGCTTTACCTTGGTTAGCATGCTGTTACCTTTTTGGGTCTATGATTACTACAGTGACGAGACGGAACAGGTTGGTTCCATTTATTCACGAACCGGAACGCCGTTCCGGTCCATTTCGAGCCCTGGTTTTTAACCAATCTTCCCAACTGCAAATCACGAAAAGCTTCCGCACCTCCTCATACCTAAACACACTTCTTATCACGGCTGTACCTGTAACGAAAGTTTTGGAGTCAGCGTCCTGAAAATCCTGAAGCTTTGATTCACCTGCCACAGTTAGAAAGAGATGGTAGCAGACGTACATCTTTATCCTTTCCGCCAAACATAAACCTGGCCGTTACTGCCTGTAACTCCTTGCAGCTCAGTGTCTTCTTCGTTCCGTCTCTAGTTGCATTTTTATTCTATTTTTCAATATTATTTATTTATTCTCCTTTTCTCCATCTTTTTATTATTATTTCCTCTCCTCTGATTCTTTACCCTGTTATTTCTTCAGGAGACCCCTTACCTACTCCTAGTAACCTTCGCACTTTCTTCTCCATTTGCTGTTTTCTCCGGCTTCCCGCCTCCACAACCTGGCTACATGGTTACTCAGCATCAGTTGGCAACGTGTCCTTAACACAAGTCCGGCTCTATCCATTTTCTCTTGGACCATGTGAAAACGCTTTTGCGAAACGTTGCCGCCTTTTTATTGTGTTTGTGAAGTTCTTGTACGCCTGTCTCAACTTAGTATTCTGCTATGTAAATATCCTTTTTTCTACCTTTTTTTTTTAACCATCAATGCGTACAAAAATTTAAGAGTACCTGAACTAAGAAATAGTTAATAAAAACGGGTGTTGAATATTTAGTACTTTCGGAGCTATAGGCAGCCGAATGCGTGGGACAATGAATTTCAGAGCTGATTGTTTCGAATACGAAAAATCGGAGAGTAGGCGGTTCAGAAAATATTAGAGGAAGTCACACCCGGGCTATCCAAAAATGCATATTTGAAAATCCTACAAGCAGAGCGCAAGGGATTTCCCAAAAGAAAAAGGGGATTCCCAAACATTGTTTCAAGTAGGGTCAAAGACTTCTAGACAGGTAACAATAATTTATTTACCGCATGTCGATATCTCAAGTAGATCCCGTATTCGGAACGATTTTAAAAAATCGTGTGGGATTACATAACTTTCAGGAGTATGAGTATTAATAATTCAATGAATAATTAGGTTATTTGTCTCAACAGAGACAAGTGGAATGGCGATGCTTATGTGAATAACAGATGCAGTGTAAGGTAAAAGGTGACCCCGTTGGTCGGGTGGGCAGTGCGCAGATCACAATGCTTCGATGAAGAATCCCGGCTGGGCCATGGAACCTTGTCAACATTTAGAACTGTGCAGCTTATTAAACCGAAAATCGTGACGGTGACGCAGTATCAAATTCTGCCCGCTATCGTCTCTGCACTTCTTTCATGTTCTCACATTTCCAGAAACATTTTAAAATCCACTTCCGTTGCTCAAAGGAGAGGTTCCCTGCCATCTTGTCAATTACTTGTCGTTACTGGCAACTGAACTGAAAATAAAATAAAACAAATGAATGGGAAAGAAAACAAAAACAATTGAATGGCTACACACACTAGTCATTAGAGCGCCAAATAATAATAATTTGGTTAGGTTATCTTCAATATCTTTTCTGTTATTAACATTCAAACAGTGTAAATTCCTTTGTGGGGCGCTCTGTATATATAAAAAAAACGCCGCACAGCGATGACAAATGTGAAAACAGTTAGAAGTTAAAATTTGGTCCTCCGGGCTTGATTAGATTGGAAGTGGATGATGGAGCTCTAGCGTCATATATTCATTAAATTTTCAATGGCATCAATCAGTTCAGTATCGTTTCAGATAGAGGTCAATAGTGGCATCTGAAAGGCTTCATTGCTCTATCCTTGTTTTAGTACTGCTAGATACAAGAATAGTAGGATATAAATGATACTCTGCGTACAAAACCAAGGTTGTAACAAATGTCATAGCCTAACCAATAGAATAAACATTATACACATAACGGGGTAGTAGCTGAAGAGAATCCATTTATTCATAGATATCATGTTAAGATTGTAACTACAGTATTGACCTTATTCTTTCCAGCCCTCGTACTGTGCAACGATTTTAATCATCAGATTTCCAATTTAAACAACCAAGTACGAGTTCTGGAAAGGGTCAACTTTGTAGTCATGTTACATATAAACAACTGAGACCGCTGTTGTTTTCTAGCGCGTGGAGAGGGAAAGTTTATCTGTTTTATATTCCCAGTGACGCTAGAACGTGCAGACGGGACAAGTACGAAGTACAACAAGTGATATTACAGCACGGAAGGTCGCGAATTCCTTGACAGGATCATCGCAAAGGTGAGAACCTGCGAAACTGAATTAAAACGCTAGTCTAATGAATTTCTTCACGTGTCATTTCCACTTCCCAGTTGTGAATTCTTCATACTACCACAAGTATCTGTGACATCATGTGTGTCCTTCGGTGCGGAGGAAATTGCAGCATTTGCAAACACTTGTACCCGTGTCCTCCTCGTATGAGCACGACAAACTGAAGGAATCACAGAGGGGAGTGTTTCTACGCAAGAGACTCAATACTTTGAGCATTAGGGCACATCTTTGCGGACATTAACCTACTGCTACTGGTGCCTAGCAGTTACTAGGGCAATCAGTACGGCAGGTATATTAACAAAAAAGAATAAAAGAAAATGTATAGACCACAACGTTCTTTCCATCCCTTGCAATTGGGATTATCATTTCAAGGATTTATACAGCGTGTCTGAGGACGAATCGGGCGGCCTGGGTTTAAATCCCGGCGAGGACACTATAGACTTTTCTTGCAGTGTTCCCATTCCTGGTACTCCTGGGCACCTTGGGAAGGTAAAGGCGGCCGAGCGTGGGACTGACCACTCCAGGGCTACCACCATATCCCCCATGTACCGTTCACAACGCGTGCATATCGCTCAGTTGATAGATTTACATTGTTATACAACGTGTTGCAAACCAAACACCGACAAACCTACCTCACGAGATCTCTGACATGAAAATAAGAAAGAAAAAAGGTATAGACTATCGGCTGCACAAATGTTTCGTTTCGGCGCTGTAGTCTACCGAAAGTGTGAGAAAATAAACTGTAGAGCTTGATATTTCCAATACTATTGACAGTAGAACTGAGGCGGCAAAGTGCCCTCAGAGACTAGCTCTATTCAAACATACATATTCTAAAATTGTGCAATGGATGCGCAAAGAATTTCCCAAAGGGAGTAGAATATTCCCAGGCGTTCTCTAGAGTAAATGTGGGTCGAAATGAGCACGAGTAAGACAACTTTTCGTATATGATTAGATGATAAACGTAATCCCTCTGATCTAACCGAGCAATGGCAGTCTCTTTTACTGATAAGTACATGAACGTGCGATCATCGGGGGTGAAGTCGATCACAACAAAATGGCTCTGTATTTGCAATGCTACCATCTGGTGGTTGCGACTACCAATGATACTAAGGTACTACCATTGTTTCATGTAACCACGACATGGTTGGAGTGCAAATGGTATCAGAAATATCCGACTCTAAAGTTCATTTTCCCACGCTTTCGGCTGCCGATAACGCCGAAAAGAAGCATGTGTACACCCTCGAGTGTCTGTACTTTTTTATTTTCGTATCAGGGATGTCGTGAGGTGGTTTTGTCGGTGTTGTTTCTCAACACAAAAATTTAGTATTTCACCAAAACCGCTAAGTATACGTGAAACATACAACTATCGGTCGTCTCCTATCTACGCGGTTTTCACGTCGTTCCGTGAAGAGCATTTTAGTTGAGTTTTAATGCGTAAGGAAACATTTCCAGACGAAAATACTGCTGATAAAGCTATAGAAGAAAGAGCGACCTGTTAGGGGAAGTAATCGATCAGTATGTTGCAAATATTCATGGTTTCGATTTGTAAACCCATGTAGATTCGGCTCTACTCACTCGATGTAAATGAAAATAATTGTCAAAACCGAACTAAATTAAGAATTAAGCTTCAAAATGTAGTGAGTAAAAAAACTTTAGAATTTGGGCCGTAATCATGGCATACCGTTGTTTAATCTGTAACATCTTTCAAAAAGTCATTTTCTTCGTTTCAGCGTTATGTTTGTACTCCTTAATGTTTATGAGATTTGCATGGAAGGTCCAGCCACGTAACCTGCTTCTGTTTGCATGCCATTTCACAAATGAAGTTGTTCAATCAACTCAAGCCGTCCGTTTTGTTAAGTACAATTTTGTGGATAGCAAACCAGATGAAAGTAATGATTCCGATACTTCTTAGTATTATGTATTTTATATGTAGAAGATGATAAACGGAAGGCATACAACAATATAACATTGTTGTGTGTTGTTGGAATAGCACACTATGATGGAATGAAGTATATTCCGAAAGGGGATTAGCATGCTGAAGTTTTGATATAGGTTGATTTGTGTAAATGATAGATGTTTTTTTAGTGTTTGAGAGCCATGACAACAGAGATGAGATATATGTGGATTTAAATCTAGTTGCAGATTCTAGTTTTCCGAAATACTATTAATTTTTGTTGGTTTACCTCTTTTGAAAACTGTAAATAATTGAACATCTAATAATTAAAATTATTTACCTTTATAGCTGTTGGTTTTGATGTTATTATGTTGGCATGTTTAAGTATACATGACTACTATAGAGAAGAACAGATCTATGTCCGTTTGATGAACGTTGAATTTGAATTGAATTGAATTTTTATGTATGGTGTTTAGGCATCTAAGGCTTAGGCCGGGATAGGGGAGGGGAAAGGTGTCGGCCTATGTTGAAGGTGCCATCCCAGCATGTGACTGATGAAAAACCTCAGTCACGATGTTCGACCGCTGGGATCGAACCCACGACCTCTCCCGAATGCTACGCCAACACTCTACAACTGAGCTACGGCGGCTCGGGGTTTGATTAACGTGTTGGAAAGTAAACCGTTTCTATCTTTAACACTGCTGCGGAAAAGTGAATGTACAGAATTACTATTAAGAGGGGCACCAGATATAGATAATTTCTCCACTGTAAAAAGCAGTCAACGCATCGTGTGTTTACAAGTCAGTTTCAACCAAAAGGTGGACAAAAATTCATCCCATATATACAAAATTGTACAGGGTATTGCTAAACTACACCGACAAACCTACCTCACGAAATTCCTGCCATGAACGTTAAGAACAGACTATCAAGGGTCCGCAAATGCTTCGTTTCGGTGCTTTAGTTTGCCAAAGAGCTTGATATTTCTAATACCGTTAACAATAGAACTGAGGCGGCTTGGTACTACTCTAAAAGATTTCAAACCTGTTCTATATATATATATATATAATAAATCACAGCCATATTCAATCCACTAGTGGATGAGGCCTCTCCCCGAAGGGAGGAGTTGGTCTACTGCTCCCACGCTGACCAGACGGGTTGGGAGAGGAGAGCCGAAGCTCTCACTGTGATCGCCACTGTCTTTTATTCACAGCAGCTCCCCAATTGTCTTCACGATGCTGGGTCAACACCGAAATTTTTTCAGCCCCCACCGGGAATCGAACCCGGGACCGCTCGCACTGAAGTCGAGCGCGCTACCGACTAGGCTACGCAGGAGCTCATGTATATATATAAAGCATATTTCAAAATTGTGCAATGGATGTGGAGGGGATTCCCCAAAGGAAATAGGTTATTCCCAGACATTCTCTGGAGTTACTGGTGGTCGAAATAAGTACTAATAAGACTACTTTCCGTATGAGAGCAGGTGATAAAGGTAATCACTGACATGTAACCGAGCAATGACAGTCTCTTTTATTAATAAAAGGTACCGCAAACGATCGTTGAAATGTATGTAATTTACTGCTGTTTATTATGCAAGAACGCATCTTTTATATATATCTGGTGTAGTAAAAAGTAATCCATTATTTTTGCATGACATTGAAGGCTTGACTTACCATAGTTAGAATGATCCGATTTAGGTCACATATACGCCGTTTTGTTCGATAACGTGTTGCCATTTGGAAGGTAATATCATGATGCCTCTCTCATAGAAGCCCTTGTCCCTATTGGCAAAAAATTGAGACAGTCGATGTTCACAAGCCTCTCTTGACGCGAATTTTTCACCAGCAAACGTGTTCGCCATGGACAGCAACAGATGGTAATCACTCGGTGCCAGGTCCGGACTATAAGGTGGATGCATAAGAACCTCCCAACCAAGCTCCCGGAGCTTCTGGCGAGTCACTATCGATGTGTGTGGTCTGGCGTTGTCCTGGTGGAACACAATGCCTCTCCTATTGGCCAAAGCTGGGCGCTTCTGGGCGATTGCTGCCTTCAGACGGTCCAATTGTTGACAGTATAGTTCCAAGTTAAGGGTTTGGCCGTAGGGGAGCAGCTCATACTAGATAATTCCCTGCCAATCCCACCAAACACACAGCAAAACCTTCCTGGCCGTCAATCCTGGCTTGGGCACCGTTTGCGCCGGCGCACCGCGCTTCGACCACGACCGTTTT